>OU015493.1:126201569-126456569 GCA_907164885.2 Dolomedes plantarius | reverse complement strand
ACCAGAGACGTTCAGATCACTGGCTCGCTGCCTTTGCCAACTGGGCCACCGTCACCCATGACTTTGTTTTAAAATTTAAAAAAAAAAAACTATTTTTTCACTATTTTTATTTTTATTTTATTTTTATTTTTTTGGATTTGTTTTAAAATAAAAATAATGAAAATTGTTTTTATGAATAATAATAGCAATATTTATAATGAACTTTATACTAAAAATAATAAGGCGAAGATCGGACCAACGTATAATTTCATTAGTTTGTAAATTAAATTTAGTAGAAAAAACTGTGGAGTTTTCTCAACTGCTAAATTTAAATGAATTTTCTTTTAAACTAAACAAGAATATATTGTATGGTAACACTTCAACAACAAATGTTTTCAGGAAAATGATAAACGTGCATGATTAATGTGTTATACCATAAATTGTAACCATTTATAATTTTCTTATTGTCTTCAAATGAATCAAAGGTGCCCCAAAAAGAAATTTGGCTTAGGGCCGCAAAACATCTAAATCTACCACTGTTTCAGATACTTATTTCTCTGTTTGCAATGCAAAGGGAGTTAAGTCCAAAATGGGCTAAAATGAGTTATCAAACCAGGCATGTTTGAAAAATCAAAGGCTACTGCAGGGTACAGAAAGCTAAGTCCAATTCCACTCCTAAATACATTCTGTCACAAAAAATATACGTATGCACCCAGAAGGAAACGACCTACTATCAGAAATTTAACATGTATGTAGTGTATTAGAAAATAGGCAAATGATTACAAATTCAGAAGATATGGCATGAAAAATTTTACAAATCAGTAAGTAGTAAATCCACCTCTGGCATCTATACAAGCCGAAACACGGTGTGGCATCGAATCAGTGAGGTCACCTATGGCAGTTAATTCACCAGTATTCCGGGACGGCTGCAGTTGACTTCCAAGCACGTCCCGGACGTGCTATATTGGCGAGAGGTCTGTTGACCTGGCAGGCCATGAGAGTACGTCATATCATTGAAGACATTGTTGGGAGAGTCGCGCAGTATGTGGACGAGCGTTGTCTTGCTGATAAATGGCACCTGGGCGACTTGATAGCATAGGCAGTACAACTGGCGTTAAAATCTCGTCCACGTAACTGCGTGCCATCAAAATGCGTTGAAGGACGACTAGAGGTGATCGTGTGTCCCATCAAATCGCTCCCTCCACTGTCACACCTTCTGTAATCGCCGTATGCCTTTCGACAACAAATGCCGGACCGGTGGCCTGGCTGCCTCCACACTCGTATGCGCAGGTCATCAGCATTGAGACTGAATCGGGATTCATCGCTGAAGATCACACGCCTCCAGTCGGTAACACTCTAGCTTACCCGAGGTTGGCAAAAATCCAATCGACACTGCCTATGATGTGGGGTCAGAGGTAGGCATTTTAATGAACGTCGGCTTCTTATACCTGCGTCGGTCAGTCGTCTCCGAATGGTTTCCCTTCATACCACTGGATATCTGGAAGGTGGTAAAAGGCGTTGAACCGATTCTAGTGACGTTGTTGGTACGGACGTGGCTGGTCTTATGATTGCGCTATCCTCGCGCACATTTGTGTTCCTGGGACGCCCTGATCCTCCGCGACGGTAGACTATCCCTTCCGCGATCCATTGTTGCCAACACCGAGCAACCACCATATCGCTCCGACCGAAGTGGCGGCCGATACGCCTGTTCGTCCAACCTGCTTCTCTGAGGCCTACTATACGCCCCCTCTCAAAGGCCGACATTTGTTCGTACTGTCGCCTGTTACGTATCAGCAGGGCCACCCAGAGCGGGGCGGGGGCAACTGGGGCACTTTGCCCCAGGCCCCCAACTGCCGGAGGGCCCCCCAAAAAATTTTTTAATTTATTTATTAGATTTCCTCAGAAATATAACAAGAGAGCAGTGCAATGAAATATAATAATTATGTTAATCATTCATGTAATAAAATTTTAAGAATGAGTAACTTAATTTGAATGTGTGTTTTCGTCTCTTTCCATTTTTTATTTTTCTTGGGGCCCCCAACAGAAGTTTGCCCCAGGCCCCGAAAAGTCTCTGGGCGGCCCTGCGTCTCAGAGGCATCTTTAGTCACAATACCGTCCACCCAAGTCGACAGATTTGTTTAAATAACCCTATGGCACGAGCAATCATGGTTTTAAACTCTCCCAGCTGCGCATCTCATATGCGCATAGCGCGCTTACCCTTGTCTCATTGGCGTCGAAATTTTAATCATTTGCATATCTCTTACCAGTCTATATTCCTGCCAAGTTTCGTGATAGTAGCTTGATTTCTTCTGGGTGTATATTTTTTTGTGACAGAGTGTATTTTTATTCATCAGGGAAAATTTGGAATATGGGAAACAAAACACAAACATGTTAGTGTTAAAGGGGTTATGTTCCAATCAAGGACTTTATTAGATTTCCTCAGAATCACTCTCCTTACTCAACAAAAATAAAATTGGTAAAATTTACTTTACAAAAAGAAATTAAAAATTAAACTTTAAAAAAAAACTGACTTTACAAAAGCCGTTTTTTTTCTTCAATCCCGTTTTTCTCAAAACTACGATTTTGGACTTGACACTCTTTACACTGCAAACACAGATTTATCCTGAAGAATTTTCTTCTCCCTTTTTTTTCAAATTTTGAATTCCAAAATTTTCCTTTTATCTCATATCTCCTTTTGACAGAAAATAAAGATAAGACTCCAATCACATAGTGTCTCTATAAAACCTAAAACTGCACTGCTTTTCGGGTGGATAATTACAGAATTTGAAACGAAAAAGTAAAGTAGTGAGCTTTATAAACTTTTAACATAAAAGAAAAATCGATTCTCATCGAAAACGGCATTTTTAAAGGCGTGCGAATGCCGTAAAAGAAAATATTCTCCAGCAAAAATTCATATATACAAATATGTATATAAATTTTGCGATTTACACAGATGTCATTACATGTCTGATTAGCATAAATTTGTTCTCCTCAATACGTCTTTTCCTTCATGAATAAAACATGCAATTCATTTCTCAAGTAAAATCACTTATTGAAAGATGTGCATGCACCCCATGTCGATTCAAATTTCTCTTTTCCAAAGGGCAATGCGAGCGTTCTCAATATCTATGTTATCTCAATTTTTATTTATTTATTTATTTATTTTTTGCCAGTATTTTGTAAAGTCTGAAAGGTTTCTTACCGATTCAATTTGCAGTCGCGAGAAATGTTTATAAGCATGCGCAGTCAGAGCATATGTTGCGAATTAATTATGCATTCGCAAAAGGCGCTGAAAGAGTGCAGTTGGAATAATTTTTTTTATATAAAAAGATTGTAAGCCTAAAATAAATTTTTCACCTTAGCGATATGATTTAGCTGCAATTTGGAATCCGAAGAGAAAAATAATTTTCTACCTTTCGATGTGCTTATCTGTTGGATATCGAATAAAGATCGAGGTATTTGACCTGAATCCAGATTTGTATTTTCCCAAAATTTTAAAATATCGCGAGACCCATTTGTGGAGATTCGTTTGGTTTGGAGCGCTACGGTCATTTTTTGCTACTCGAGGACTAATTAGACCGGGACCTACAGTTTAAAGCCGATTCCGAACGTCTACAAACATCCATTCCAACAGTGGGACACGAACCCACAGACTTCGGTACCGAATGCCAGCGCCCTATCCATTCGGCCATTTTCAGGCTGTGAAGATTCGTATTGTGCCTTGGTAGTGTGACAGAATGTCGCATGTGTGATTTGTGGAATGTTAAAGCAGAAGGTGACTCGTTTGATTCACCTCCAAGCAATAAAGTAGTGTTTAGAGGGATGAAAAATAGACAAATGGTTGAAACTGTGCTTAAGAAAGGACCGTTATTCAAGTCCCTAGCATAAAATGACTTAATTGGTTGTTTTCCCGGAAAATTTAAATCATTTTTGCCTGGGGTCGGAAGTTACCCAGTCTCTTCGGGAGGTAGAGAGAGGTACAGTACCTCTGTCCGAAAATTTATGCTCATCATCTACAGTTACAATGTATATTAGGGGGTGTTGAAATTAATTTTATACAGGAGGGGCAGTATTTGTGTGGACATACTTTTGTCTGTTGATTTGAAATGTGTAACGGCAGACTTAAGCACGTATTCTCACGAATAGTGAGCTATTATTCAATCATTATGAATTCGTCGAAGTGTGCTCAACGAGCAGTTGATAAATTTGCATAACTTTGGATTTATACTTCAGCGAGCATTATACAGATGCAATTTTGCAGATGCCATCAAGCTGCAAGAGATGAGATATTATCGGTTCTAACCACCAGGTCATCAGCCCAGAAAAGTATTACCACGATCGATCTTGTGGTTAATAGGGAGTTAAGTATTTAGCAACCCGAGGAGTGGGGTCATTGGTATAAGCTCTGTGAGTTGCATCATTCTCTAGCGTCTTAACTATTACTAGGCGTGTGCCCAAAGAGTTCCGAAGCGTCTGAGCCCGGCTGAGAAACCGCATCCATGGATATAGCATTTCAGCCCTTAAACAATGCCACAATTCTGGAGAAGAGTTCATGTCGCAAATTATTGCCAGTGAAATTACATGGTTCTACGTTTTCGACCTGGTGATAACAAAATAAAATAATAAACATGCAGTAGTAAGAACCAGCATCACTATTGCCGAAGAACACTCGATCTGCCATAAGTGATCAATAGTTCAATTTTACCCCTTTTTTTTTGTCATAAGAGTCTGTAAAGATCTAACTGGTAAAAAACCTATTAGAAAAGGTCGATCTAAGGTTGTCTGATTTCAGTGGCGTAGCAAGGGGGAGAAAGGGGTCTATTATGCCCCGGGCGTCACTCGCACAGGGGCGCCATATGGTCCCCAAGACAAACAAGAATTTCTTGAAATTTCCAATTTTTCGTAGGGGGGGGGGGCGCCAAAAAGGTATCGCACCCCGGGCGCCAGTTATGCTCACTACGTCACTGTCTAATTTCTCATCAGAGAGTAGCTTTCATTTCCAATTAATACTGTTAGGTATTGCGATATGTTAAGAAGGCGTATGAGTTGACCTCTTTAATTTTTAATCTGCTTGTAAAGCTAGAGGGAGCTGCCCTTTTAGTATTTTTCTAATGTTTGCATTAGCAAGAGAATATTTATGCATTCTGGGTTTTTTTTTATCCTAAAGTAAAAATCTGAATAAAGATGCCTACTTTTGAAATTTGGAAATTTTTAGTTGTCAGTTTAATGCAGGGCATTAAACTAATGATGTCTATCCCTAGGTAATCGAAATTATGTTATGTAAACTCAACTTATGATGAGAATTTTGGAAAACATTCTAACGGTATCTTAAGATCTACTTTACTACAAAAAGCGGATATTTAAAAAAAATTAGGCATTTTTATACCAAAAGGTTCTAATTTTTGGCTGCAGTCTTCGTTACAAATCAATTTCTATTGTACCATGATTTTTTAAGTTGTTTAGGAGGGATTTGTAAAAGACGATACAGCAGATGAATTCTATCATGCATCATTATTAAAAAATAGTATAATGTTTATACTGTGTTTTAAAAGTATTAGACTTTAATCTTATTTATTACAAAACGGTTATAGGTTATTGACAAATAAAGAACAATTGCATTTTATGCATCTGAATTTTTTTTTAAATTGATAACTGGAAAGAAATAATTCTTTAAAAAAACTTTAAGCCAACATTTTCCGTCGCAAATAAAACACATATATTCAGTTTCATCCTTAAACTGTTTGAAAATTCCTTTTCCTTTTGTGTTCCCAAAGCATCAAATTTTAAGAAGCTTAATTCTAATGTTACAATGGGAAATGCTAAATGTATTCTTCCTACTTAAAAATAATTGCAAAACGCAACACAAATAAGAAAGGATTGAATAAAAAAGGGAACGAATAAAACACTGCGAAACGAAATGGAATGCTGAGACTTAAAAAGTACGTTTAAAAAACAGAATTCGAAGCCAGATGCAGATGACAGTCAGACTTGAAAAAAACGGCAATAGAAAAGAGCGAAGGCGGAGGAAACAGATATTGAGACAAAAGTATATCTCTTGAGCTGCAAATGTTAAATTAAACATTCTTTATAAAAAAAGAATTATATTGTTCTATAAATGTACTTATTTAAGTATAATAATACGATCTAAATCAGGGGTCGATGGACGTTTAAAAAGGGTCTATAGTATTCCAGGGGTTTACTGGGAGTCGTTGATAAACATTTCTGTTTTAAAATTTAATTTAATTTTTTAGGAATGTAATTAGATAATAATATCCGTTTTAATATGTATAAATTTAGGTTTGCATAGCGTGGAGTGATCCACCCATTAAAGTCGAATGTCAAGGCGTTTTTGTATATGTGTCGAATGAAATTATATTATAATTACATATAAATCAGTAAAATTGTTTAGTAAAATATGTATTTATATTCGTTATGTTAGTTACTGTGATTATACGATGATCAGCAATTTCAGGCCAAACATTAAAAAATTTGTATCAATGCATCAAACACAACCACCCCATTAATTGAAATCGAACTTTTGTGCAATTACAATCTGTGTTTCTGAAATCTTGTTTATATTTGTGAAATTAAAGATTAAAATAGTACAAAAATAATAAAATATAATCCTAATGAACCACTTTTTCTAATTTCTTGTTCATATTCTCAGTCAAATTATTATCTTTAAGTGTTTTATGTGCAATTATTAGTATTATAATTATATTGTATGCTGTATATTACAGAGAAAAATGTGAGGGAGTCGATGAAGAAAATCATTCTTCTAAAAGGGGTCTATGTAGGAAAAAGATTGAGAACCCCTGTTCTAAATTAATACTCTCGGGGATTTCGTAAGCGTGGTTCTACGAATACAAATTTTCATTTTTCCTTACAAAGAGTAGAGAGAACTACATCAGAGGAGATTTAGTTTTATCGAACTCTATATCATCGTTTCAGTATCATTATACTTAAATAAGTAACTTTAATACTTAACACAGCGAACGCTTAACAGGTCTCAAATGTCGAGGGGGAGAAAGGCAACATATGAAAGGTTCCTTTAAAGCTCTTGTTACAAAGACGTACAAGATTGTTATATTTAAATGAACGGGAAATGCTAGGTATACATTCTCTAGCTTCGACTCTCTTTATATCACGATTTTACTATTTTTTTAATCAGTATAAATGCCTTTTATCTAACATTCCTTCATATTTGAATATCAAAGCGATACTTAAAAAAATTAACAAGAAAATAATTGAGGCGTTCCCGTTGAAAGTAATCCCGTAAGTTCCAAAATTTCCAAAAAGTATTTCTTCACTGATACAAGGTTTTTTTTCCAAGGCTAATGGCGTGGGAAAGAAGGTAAGTGCCTAGCACAGAACTAAACCATACTAGCTAGGCACTCATGTCCCATTTCCATTAGCCTTGGGAAAAAAAACCTTGTATCAGCGAAATAATACTCTTCGGAAATTTTGGCACTTACCCTCTTTTCGATAGGAACGCCTCAATTTTAAAAAACAACAGTTTTTTGGGGAAAACTATTTTAAGTGGTAGCGGAAAGTAAACGATATTTCATTTGTCTACCATTAAATATGACAACACATGCTAGAAGTATCTATGATATAAAGAAGCAATATTGCTTCTTTGGGGAAGAAAAAGCAATGTCAACGACGGGATTTGACGAGAAATTATAATGCCAGCTTTCCGTTAGGAGCAATAGAGTTGTTTTTTTTCTTTTTACAACTTCCTCCATCCTAGGTTACACCACTCAATCCAGAGAGCCTATAGTATCCCTTTATGCATACGAAATAGGATTTTTGCTACTGAATAACGCTGCCCGTCTTTAAATTGGGATTTGTATCCGAAGTCACTGAATGGATGATGTATCAGAATTTTTATTTTCCCCTATACGCTTACTAAGGCAGACATTCCCCCTCTCTCCCCAACAAAATATCAGCAGGATGTGTCAGTTCCTGCGACTACCCCGGAGAATTTCGGGGGAAGGACGAGATTCTGCATCGTTTATACAACGTCGAGGTGATTTCAAAACCCGTCGACTATCCATCAAGCTCCTAAAAACGGTGGTGGAAGATTCGAGCTCTGAAGAAGAATGATGGGCGATCCCAGACAGACGCTTATTAAAATGTCTGGCGCGTGGCGGATTTCGCTAGCAGATGTGCAGAGACCGCAGAAAGAAAATCGGACGAGAGAAATATGCAAAAATGGGTCAGCAAATGCGTCGTTTCTAGCCAGTTTGCAAATACTTTTTTTTATACAGGAATCGGTTCGATAGAGTAACGGTTCGTAATAGGTTCGTCTGAAGCTTATTTCAGGTGCAGTTGAAATGAAGCTGGAAAATTAAAAAACTATATGTATAAAACAGTTCCGTAACTGACTGACTGACTGACAGACAGACAACGCACATACCAAACCGTTGGACATAAAGAACTGAAATTTTGCATGGCGATTCTTCTTATAGTGTAGGGGTGCAGTAAGAGAGATTTTTGAAAAATTCTTCTTAGATTTTTTTAAAATTAAATTTTTAAGCTGTTTTTGTAATATTCTTTAAAGTTTGCATTTAAAATAAATCCGAGGGTTATAAAATTTATATCACGAGAAAGATCATAAAAATTCCTTTAAAATGAAATCATTTTTCGAATCTTTACCTCCATTTTCTGATTTTTGGTGAATTTTTAAAGATTAATTTTTAGAATTTAATTTATTAGATGCTGAACACGTGGTTTCTTTTCTTTTAATTTTGCGTCACGTGCATAACAACTAACTAGACAAAAAAAAATTCTTGCTAATGCGGCAGACGATTGGACATTATTAAAAAAATATTAACATAGAGTAAAAGAAATGAAAACTGTACTATATTAACTGTACTATATTATTTAATACGTTCTATTAGATTTAATTTGACTATTTTCTTCTACATTATTTTGTCTATAAAAATACCCGTTACGATTTTTTTATAACTATATTTTTTCTTTTTGTTACATCAATTGCATACATTGATCGTTGTATTTATTATAAACATATTTATACATATTTATGCCATTAATTGCATACATTGATCGTTGTATTTAATTTGAATGTACTCCGTAGCGAAGTACGGGTTTTCAGCTAGTATATACCGGGTGGCCATAATTAAACTGACAGTGCTCACAGTGTTCTGTAGCGCGATCTATTTGCGAGAATGACGCCACATTTTGTAGGAAGATTAAACAAGACGGTGGACGAAGGATTCCGCGAAAAAATAAATTAGTTCCAAAAGTCACCGCTAGGGGAATATTTGGCGCTGTGTAATAGAAAATAGAGTGTTAACAAATGCAAATTAATACGGAATAAAATTACCTTTTATTATGCACATTTTCTTATTTAGTTCAAGTGCAATATGGCAACACTTTTAAAAAAACGTAAAATCTACATAAACACCGATAAAGTCTCGTGATCTGCAATATCACGTACGCTGAGCAGAAGAAGAAGTTCTTCATTCAAATTTCACGTTACATCCATTGGCACAGTGCCAGCTGCTTGGGTTTTAAAAGACAATGTGTTACGTTTCGAATCAATCGGATTGAAAGTTTATGTGCAATGTCTCCTTCTTTAGTCGAGCGTGCGTTACTGGTCAAATTCTTTTACCTCAACCAGTGCAACGCGTCAGCCGCTCTTCGTGCTTTTAGAACGCACAAAACAAATGTGTAAAGATAACGGTCCTGTGTCAGTTAATGGGCTAAAAGCAATGGTTGCGACGTTTGAGAAAACAGGTTCTCTGAAGGTTCAGTCAGGCAGAGGACGAAAACCTGTACCACAGGATACAATCGAAGCAGTTGCCACGGCGATTGTCGACAGAGGACCGGACAATATTGCTGCCACCTCTAGCGCTCGTGGATTAGCTCGGAATATGGATATGCCTTACAGTACGGTATGGAAAATCTTGCGAAAGATTATCAACTTCTATCCGTACAAGATCAGCCGTGTACAGGAGTTACTGTACCCCGACCATGATAAGCGATTGACTCACCTTTCTTGCCAGAATGGAGGGGGATGATGCTTGGCGTGGAAAATCTTATGGGGAGACGAGGCCCACTTTTACCTGCATGGAACTGTGAATACCCACTTGAACTAAATAAGAAAATGTGCATAATAAAAGGTAATTTTATTCCGTATTAATTTGCATTTGTTAACACTCTATTTTCTATTACACAACGCCAAATATTCCCCTAGCGGTGACTTTTGGAACTAATTTATTTTTTCGCGGAACCCTTCGTCCCCCGTCTTGTTTAATCTTCCTACAAAATGTAGCGTCATTCTCGCAAATAGATCGCGCTACACAACACTGTGAGCACTGTCAGTTTAATTATGGCCACCCGGTATATAGTATATATATATATTGTCATAGTGTTAATTGGGGTAGTCGTGATTTAGTATAGTAGTAGGCAATGATACCATTACTCTGAATTCTAAACAATACACTGATTTATTAACATAACACATATATGATTACACTTTCCATTATATTACTGATAATTATCAACCTAAAGAAACACTCATTATATCAAGGGATTATTTAATTATACTATTTCAACTATTTAAATTGATTTCATTCTCAGTACGCAATACATATTATTTCTTTACCCCAGCCTATATTATATAAGTCGGGGATTTATTGACTTTTGGCAATAGGTAATGAAAGGTTACCTCCATTTTTTGCAGACTGCAGAGGGAAACATTCGCCGGCGTATTCAATTGCACCGATTGTGGTATCTTTCATCGAGATTCACTTTTCACTGGAGAACGCAGTCATCAAAATCGCTGTATGGCGCGGGAAGAGGCGGGCTTTAACGGAAGGATCGGTTCTCCATCTTTGGCTTGTAGGGGTCAGGCAATCTATCTTGGCTCCGGCGCTCCTCTATGCTCCTCTCATCGCTAGCTTGCAGGGGTCAGGCAATCTATCTTGGCTCCGGCGCTCCTCTATGCTCCTCTCATCGCTAGCTTGCAGGGGTCAGGCAATCTCTCTCGGCTCCACTACTCATCTATTCTCCTCTCATCGTTGGTTTGCAGGCTTATAGCGATGCACTAAGTTTGGGCACAATCTCCCATATACTCTTTTGAAACTTCTCGCTTACGAGGCTACTACTTTATATCAGTGTGCTGAGTCTGAGCGCCAACATCTGATCATAGATTCCTAATATTCTCACCCTCTCTATTTTTTATCTTCTCATTGCCCCGCCTTTTTCATTTTCATTCGTCACTCATGTTCAATCTTTTCTCTCCTTTCCACTTCGATTAGCTAATTTTTACCACCTAATTATTTCTTTAGACCATTCAGAGTGAGGGGCGTTTCATATTAAAACAATTCCGCCTTCGACTCACCCCTGCCTTTCTAGGGATCGTGTTTTCCCAGAACATCTCCTATGTGTGGGGCCATCTCCTCTTTGCCAACAATTCCCTTTTCATCTCAATGTCCCCTCCATGTAGCCCCCTCGCTGTTTCGTCTCTTAACTGTTCCTTTTCAATTCCTTATCCTTTATCCGGTTTTTTGTACAGGCAGACGTCATTTCACTTTTTCATTTTACCCCCGTTTGTTCGATTTAATTGGTTTGTCTGCACTTTTCTATTTTTTGATATGTCGTAATCCACGACATATATATATATATATATATATATATTTCAATGAAAAACGGGTATTGGTATAACTATTTCAATCATGTTGATTTTAAAATTTATTTATCTCCTTAATACATAGCATACATGATATCATGGTAGTAAAATGTTATTAATCTAGCACTATAACTATCAGATCATTTGTTTGTTGTTCAAAACAACAAAAAATGAGACTTAAGACTGATGTGTACTAACCACATTGGATTCGCTCACCTCCGTGTTAATCAATGGAAAAATCTTGTCCAAGAATCGCCGACTTCGATTGAAAGATTTTTTTTTCTTAAATGTACTCTGTAATAGAGGAGGAAATTTTACACCTTGTGGCATCTTTAGTTTTTTTTAATGAAAATATTATTTTAGAATTTAAATTATTCGAGGAAATAAACTTGGTATAGTGTGTTTGAAACGATGCTAAATTCCTTTGGTGGACTAAATTTATAAAATGAATCCTGCTGCAAGGTGCAGAAAAGTTCAGACTATCTGAAAATACCATTTTTATTGGTTTATCAGCACTTATGTAGCTCTAAATATAGTAGACAAATTTTCTCCGTAGGTTAACAGTGAGGTGATCTAATCCAAAAAGGTTAGTACACAGCAGACTTAATATCATCTTATTTGTAAAAATACGTTGAACATTATTAAACTTCATTTTTTGTGTGTATGAAAACTTGCATTTATTCTGAAATTTTAAATTCCATTAATTTAAACTGAACTGTGTGACGTATGAATAGACCTAACGTTTCACAATGAACCCTTTTTAAGCATTTGAAGATCGATGAAACACTGTGTTTCATGATGGCTGACAGATGTTCACTGTCTTATCTAGGGTGACAATTATTGAGCTATATGAAATAAAAAAAGTCAAATTTTAAAAAACTACCGAGTTCAAAAATTTTATTCAAATTTGAAAAGTAACTACAGATAATAGGATTTAGCTTATGACATGTTCGATATGCTTGTCATCAATGACTATGATGTGGCGCAGACGAAAATCAAAATTCTGCAATAATTTTTGCTCGACTAGTAGGCCTTGACGATGTATATGCGCTCAGAAACTCTGTATTTCAATATTTTCAACGAAAAATTAACAACAACAACAATACGAGTGCACATGCGCAAACAAATCCCAACATGCCTGCATTCAATCACCAAGTTTTCGTTGAATCTCGCCAACGGTTCAAAAGTTATCAAGTTTTATTTTTATATAGCTCATTAATTGTCACATTGTATCTACGCAATACGTAAACTCAGTTTGTTTAAAAGAGGATAAAAACAGATGCTCTGTTTCACAACAGAAATTAAAATCGCTACTAGTTTTGAACTAACAGGAATAGTTTTGTTCAGGCCTCCTTAGATGTTTGAGTTTGTATAGACCTGTTTTAGGCGTCTGTGCTTGTTAGATATCTACATTAGTTTAATAGTAATTAATTACAGAAAATATGTCATTTGCGTGAATGTGGTTTCTACTCATTTAAAAAATGAGTAGAAACAAAACAAATTTTTTTTGTGTGTGTAAATAGAGAGGGGTTACCGAATAATGGGAATTTTTAAGAATATAGTTTCAATCAGCTACCATTTGGCAATCTTTTAAGTATGCAATAATTTTTGCCAAAAGCCGTATGAAAAAAAGCCATCAATTACTAATCATTCTTTTATAAAACTCAATGTTTGCTATATTAGGGAAAAATAGTGATCGGCTGCTCGTCAGAACTACAGCCATTTTAAAATATATTTCTTTATTTATTCATCCTTCAGTTTAGATTGAAGATGGGTTCCTTTTATATATAATTGTCGCTGTTTGTCGTCTGAAAGAACTATATATTTTCAATAACATTATTTTATTACCAGAAAAATATCGCCTTTTCGATAATGTTACTCTTAGCCGAGGAAAGAGACAGGAAAATGTTCAGGTGTAACAAATCAGCCAAAATGATCAGCTTAGACACTTTTTGCTGAGCTGACACTAGCTACTTCCTAAACAATGAAGAAGTATAAATAATTACGATACTTGTATTGTCAGTAAAAACGAATAGATTGAAATACTTACTTAACATGAAGTAAACATTTGTTTGGGGCAAATATCTTGACTGCCATTGGTATGGTATTTGTCAACAACAATAATTGATTCATTTCGCCCCAATATTGGAATTAACCATATTTTTTTATTACCGGTAAATTTCAGATGATACGATAGATTATGGGTTGTCTAAATATCCACTAAAAGCTCTCCCAAACGCACACAGACACACGCATGCAAAAGGAAATTTAAAAAATTCAAAATATTTAATGCTCTAAGAAGAAATAAAATATAGGTAGTACATGCGTAATTAAAGGTACTATCTAAATCCTTTGCAAGAAGAGGGAAAAAATACACAATATACCCAACATTATAATGATTTATATAAACTAATTTATAGCATTTCTATATTTTTTTAATTGTCAGTTCCATTTTTTTATAGATTCTTCTTATTCCATGTACAAAATCCAAACATGCTATACATTTAAACTGACTATCACAAAGGCATTTTAAATGCGTACTTTTAAACATGATATTACTATGATTTATGGCATATTACACAAATTATATGTAATCTTGGGCCCGAGATAGCCTAATAGTAGCGCTTCGGCTTCCGGTGCTGAGGGTGCTAGGATCGAATCCCGACAAGTGTTATTCAATATCTCCGTGTCTCGGTCGGTTATGGGCACATTAAATCCGTAGACAGGAAAGTCCCTCTATGATGTCAGAGAAGATGGGAGAGGGTACGATCATCCAAGATGTCACAACTGGGGGTGCTCGGTCAAAATTGAGGTGGCACCTGGCTAAATCGGACTCCGACCCTTGTGGTGCCATTATAAACCGGAGCCGCACCCCACAGCCCGCTAGCCTACTGGTCTGGAATACCTCCGGCCAGTGGCGCACCCAGGATTTAATTAATCTTGGAGGGGGCGGAGCGAGTTGAACGGATAAAAATATTTGTCATGAAAATTCAATTTTTATTATGCAAATTCTATTTCTTTGGGGGGGCAGGGCCCCTTGGCCCACCTCCTAGGTGCGCAACTGCCTCCGGCCAGTAGGGCATTAGAAACAACAACGACAACATATGTAATCTTGCATGTGCCTCAAGACGGTCTCGTCCAAACGAAACTTTTTTCGGAATAAATTATAATTTTTTTTTATTTTTTTACAAATTTCTGCTAGTAAAAATCCTTTTTTTATTCCTCCTACACTCTTCCACCTAACCTTAAAACAGGCATAAAAAATGGGCAAATATAGCCAGACATTTCGTAATTTGTCTGGGCTTTATCATGTTTCGAGAGAAAAAACATGCAGACAAAGAATGCGAAAATATTCTGCAGCAGTACCATATTTTATTGTAAGTCCGCGTCTGTAGTGGAATATTAAAACTTTTTTTCTTCTTCTTTGTAAACTTGAATTCAGCACGAAATTAAAACTTGTAAAAAGGGCATTTCATCTATAAGTTTAGTTTGGTAATTTACATACATATGATTCTGTACATGCTAAAGGTGTGAAAAACAGGTGATCTTTTCATAAGGGAAAATAAAACGAAAGAAAAGCTGCAAATAACATAAAAGTGGTTGAATCTTGGTGATGTGTGTTTATACTGCTCAGAGCTAGTTGCCTAGTAAGGAAGAATTATAGGGTGCGTGCGATAAAAATATGGTCAGTTAATTACAGTTTTTTAACATAGGATTACGTTCTTCAATAACGGTCCTGTGGAAAAAAAATTCTGCGTCGCGAGGTATAATTTTGGCAGCACGCCAAACCGAGTAGCAGTAAACAGTTAAACATAAAATTACCAAAAGTGTCAAAAAAACAAATAAAATAAAGATAAGCAACGATAAGTAATCCTACTTTAATAACCTGTGGTAGTTTCGTTAGAAGAGACTACCTGAACTATTTTTTTTTCAATGGACATCCGGATGGGAGATTTCTCTACATCGCCGCCGTGATCTAATAGTCAAGACACTTGCTTCAGATTCTGGAGGTGCGGGTTCAAACCTCTTTCTTGGCAAATGGTCGTTATAATGGCGCTCAACAGTAATAATTTCAAGATAAAAAGAACTTTGTATATACTATGTTTTTAAATTTTCTGTTGAATCATATAAACCTGACAATTCTATGTATTAATAAATACTTTTTTAAAATTTTTTTGATGAATTATCCCATCAACTTGAAAGAAAATGAAGTTAATTGGAAGTTAATTTGCGTTTAACTTTTCGTTCCCGTCTCGGCCAATAGATGGCTGCACCAGTCTACAAAACAAAATTAACTGAAAATGAACTTAATTCTTCTTAAAGATGGCTAAAAGTATTAAAATGATGTATTGTCATCGTGTTCTGAGCTATTCTAAAAGTTTCAAATGTCTAGATAGTCGGGAAGTTAGTTAAAAATCAATTGCAAGATTTGTACGGGACAGACATACAAATACACAAACACACAAACACACAAGAAAGCGAGTTAATAAAAACATGGTAATATAAAATAATCTGTTGATCTAGAGCAGATAGGATGTTATGAATCAAACATCTATGTCCAAAGGCGTAGCGTGCTTCTAACTTTTGAGGGGGGTTGTGCACGAATTTAATTCAGTTAGGACCCTCCTCAGCGCATTGACTACCGGTCCTTAAAATATGAACTATTATGATTTTTTGAAATTGAATAACTATAGAATTGATGTTTGAGTAGCATTCGAAAGTTATAGAATGAAAAAAATAAATATAATATTAATAAAATGTGAAAAAAATATAGCATCGAATTTTTGTTATGGATCCTATCATTGTTAAAAACTATGTTAAGACATAATCGGAATCCTCAGTTTCACAGTTTAAAAAAGCGGGGAAAAAACCAACTTTCTTAAAAGTTTTCTATAATTTTCTGATTTTAACTGAACTTCTATTAACATTTAAATTTATCTCAAGTTAAGTTTGGGGGAGGGGGCACTTGCCCCCCTTTCCCCCTCCCCCCCTCCGACGCTATGCCTATGTCTGTGTCATTATACACTCTATATCAAAAAAAAATCGACGTGACAAGATGGGGTTGTCCGATTGTAGTGAAATTTCGCATTCAAAGATGTTTCAACCGAACATACAAAATAATTCAAACTTGGTGCTAAGCCAATGAATAGAGGGAGCTCCAGTGCACCAGAACTGCACTTGGTGTATATAAGGAGCGATTCGCTATCTGATGTTCAAAATTTTTGTAGCATTTCGACTGAGGATATCTTACGTCGACCGTAACAATGCCTCGCCGATGGATTCGTGCTCATTACGAGCATATTTTAGAGTTTGAAAGAAATGTCGTGTCACCGGATCGAAAGAAGGTGGTTGGGCAAATCGAAGAATAGCGTGACATCTGGGGCGAAGCGATGCAGTGATTAGACGATGCTAGCCAGAGTGGATCAACAACGGCAGATTTAAGCGTCATGAAGGAAACGGCCGACCTAGGACCACAACAGAACGGGAAGACAGAGCGATTGTCAGATCAGCTGTTACAACACCAGATATGTCGTTATCAACCATCCGACGTGTGACCCGCACACAAGTGTCTAACACAGTGGTTCCTAACCCATAGAAGTCTGCGAACCACTAAGCCAGAAATTGAACCATGTGCGGGCCACCCCCAACTCCACCCCACCGACTTGAAAGGGAAGAACTTCTGGGGGGTATGGGGGTATAAAATATCCCTCAGACAAAAGGGATACAGCAGTAACGTATTCGCATTCTAACGTATCATATTCTATTAATAAAATAATTCTGTTAAACTTTTAAGAAATTTTAATTCAACAACTGATAGTCATCGGATATATTCGGCCCATCAACTAGTTCAATGAACATTGCTTTCAAAATCCCCATTCATTTGAAAACTTTTTTATATGTGGTGCCGGACCACTTCCAAGTCTCTCGCGGACCACCTGTGGTCCGCGGACCATAGGTTGGGAACCACTGGTCTAACATGACCATTGAGAGAGCGGAAAAGACGGGAGATCATATATTAATTAATCGGGGCTCAGAAAGTCGAGAATCTATTGATATGTTATTTCTTTCTTTTGTTCAGCAGTAGAGAAACCAAATTCTCGACTATTCACTCGGTACACTCAAGTCTATTAAGGTCCACTAGTCTACTAAGCGAGAATATATAAGTCTTATACTGCTATTCTTTTCCCTTTTTTTTGGGGGGGGGGAGGGGTATAAATAAAGAAAGATAACTGAAGCTTCATCAAAGGGTTTGTCGAGTAAAAATTAAAAGCATTGTAAAAAGTGTCCTATCAAAACTTTAATGTATTTTTTATTTTAAATTCCTGTTAATTTCTTTTTAACTGCATTTGTAATGGGCTGAGTGAACGCATCATTACAGAAAGTAAAGTTAGGATATTTTAATATTCAGTAGGTAAACAGAAATCTTTTCTGGCTTCTTTTTACCATTAACTTGGTTTTTCACCTCACAAATAAGTGCTAGAAATCCGTCTGCATACGTTTCATGCTTTTTAATACCTGTCTGGTTATATTCATCATTCGTCACGCATCCGTTGCCTTCTCTTATACATCATCTTATTTATCATCCCTTTTTAACGAGCCTAATGGATTTTAGGCGAATTTTGTAACTTGATGCGAAACTGTGAATGATAAATAAAAAATCTTTTCCTTCTCTTTGAACCTTCGCCGTGGAGATGGAAGCTAAAAGGATAGAAATATTTATTCCTTTTGCATTTCCGTGGGAGTGATTTCCGCAGTAATTATGTAAAACATTCTTTAGGCTTCATCCCACTGTTTGTTCCTGACACCAGCTCCAAGAAATTAGCCGTAATTTTAAAGGAGCTCAGCTTCATTTAAAAAGAAAAATGTTTGCTTGAAAGTACAAAAGGAATATTTATGTACTACACAGCTGTTATTGTCTGTGCATGCCATATATGTATTACGAAATTATATGTACGCATATTGGCACGGAGGGAAAGCAGAGGACTGTATATAAATAACAATTTTATTGAAAGCGGTGCCGCAACATGGGCTTGAAAAATGGCCGCTGAAAGCCACGCGACTTACTCACTTAGAACAAGTTTCACACTGGCGAGTTTTTTCATACAACCAAAAGGTGGCGCTACAATCGCCGGAAATTAACGTTATCAGTACGGAACATTCCGCCGGCCTTGAAATAACATTTCAATACACAAAAAAAATATAAATAAACACATTATAACTATACTAATATAAGATACAACAATACAATAATAAAGAAAAGAAGTAAACATAAAAAAGGTTCAATTTTGCATTGGCAAAATACATATCTTTGATATAGGTCTTTTAGTACAGCAGTGGGAGTTTGTATTATCACTACTCGAACCTTACCGTCTTTGCCTTTAATGGTTTCTTTAATTCTATCTATGGACCATTTTGAGGGGGGAATATTGTCCTCCTTGATTAAAATTAAATCACCCACCTCTACATTATCTTTTTCAAATTTCCATTTCGATCTTTGTTGTAAGTTAGTTAAGTAATCATTCTTCCACCTCTTCCAAATGCCTTGCACTAATTTGGTTGTTAGTTGCCACCTAGATAATCTATTGTCATTTATAGCCACAAGCTCGGGTTCGGGGATAGAATTTAGTGGGCGTCCTATTAAAAAGTGTCCCGGTGTTAAAGCTTGAAAGTCATTAGGGTCTGGTGACAATGGGCAAATAGGTCTCGAATTTAAAATAGCCTCTATTTGTGTGATGACCGTTAAAAATTCTTCATAGGTTAAATTAGTATTACCAACTGCTCGCTTTAAGTAATATTTGAATGATTTTACCCCTGCTTCCCATAACCCTCCAAAGTTTGGGGATCTAGGGGGGATAAATTTCCAAGTTACCTGCTCTGAGGACAAATAGTTTCCAAGCTGTTCATTAGGCTCTTGAATTAATTTGTACAGTTTCTTTAATTCAGCATATGCCCCAATGAAATTTGTGGCGTTATCTGTGTAAATTATCACGCTTTTTCCTCGTCTTGCAAAAAATCTTTTAAGACATGCGATAAAGGACTCTGATGTCAAATCCGAAACTATTTCCATGTGAATAGCTTTAGTCGCAAGACAAATAAAAATTGAAACATAAATTTTTTTCAATATACATTTCCGTTGATAAGGAATTTTTATAGAAAAGGGTCCACAGAGATCCACGCCGGTAACGTTAAACGGTGCGTTAGGAGTTACTCTATCAGAGGGTAAATTACCCATAATCTGTACAGCAGGTTTAGGGTTTTGCTTAAAGCAAATTATGCAATCGTTAACTACCTTCCTTGCAGTCAATGTGCCATTAATGGGCCAAAATTCTTGACGTACGGTATATAGGAGAGTTTGTGGGCCTGCATGATGGTTTTTCCTGTGAAAATGCTCAAAAATCATTCGAGTCAATTTATTACTCTTGGGAATAATAATGGGGTGTTTCTGATCAAACTTTAAGTCAGAATTGCCTAAGCGACCTCCAACTCTTAAAATGTTGTTTTCGTCTAAAAATGGATTTAAGTTTTGCAATCCACTACCTTTGGGCACAGGTTCTCCCTTTAGAAGATTGATAATCTCCTTTTCAAAATATCTTACCTGGACGGCTTTAATTATAGATATCTCCGACCACCTCAATTCCTTGGTGGTGAGCGGTCCTTTTAATTTGTGGCCTGTCTTACAATTACTAAAAAATCTAAAAATATATGACAAAATGCGAATTAACTTCAAATAATTATTAGTTAAACTTAAAAATGTATCAAAAAAATTGTCCCTTGTAAGAATTAGAGTTTTATTGTAGTGCCCTTTGAATTCATTTAAATATTGTTCATTTTCAGTAGAATGATATTCAGGAATATCCCTTGGAACAATAATATCCGCTTGTAGGAATGTAGGCCCTTTCCACCACAAAACACTTGATGAAAGGTCTTTAGCATCTAGTCCCCGTGAAATAATGTCTGCCGGATTCTGCTTGGAGGAGACGTGACCCCAGTGGAAATTTTCAGTCATTTGTTGAATGTTACTAACTCTATTCCCAACGAAAGTTTTTAGTTGATGAGGCGATGTTTTTATCCAAGAAAGAGCGATAGTTGAGTCTGACCATAAGAACACTGATTCAACATGTAGATGTAATGATGTTAAACATTTTCTCATAAGTTGAGATACAAGTAGACAAGCATTTAATTCTAACCTCGGGATTGTTACCTTTCGAATTGGTGCTACTCTTGATTTACTGCAGAGTAATTGACTTTTTACAGTGTTGTCATACGCTATAGACTGTATGAAGATAACTGCACCATACGCATTTTCTGAGGCGTCTGCGAATCCATGTAGAAATATTCGTACAGGTGTCTTGGATAGGCAATATCTAGGTATCTTTAATTTATTCAGATTCAAAAGTGATAAGGAAAAATCATGCCACTCCTTAGCTAAAGATTCTGGAAGTTGTTTATGCCATGCAATTTTCAATAACCACAGTTGCTGCAAGAAGATTTTAGCCTTTGCAATGACCGGACCAATTAAACCAAGAGGATCAAATATTTTGGCTATTTGTGAAAGCACTTCTGATTTAGTGTAATTCAATTTAGGATTTACCTTGGTCGTGTAAGTAAACATATCAGTTTTAGGTTTCCACAACATACCCAATGTTTTTACCACATCTAATTCAGAGTCTGATTTAATAGCATATTCTTGATTAATTTGAGATGGATCTGTTAATAAACTAGGGTGGTTTGTGCACCATTTGTGTAAATCCATACCTCCAGACTTCAACAACTTTATTAACTGAGACTGAAGCTCCTTAAGCTTGGAGAATTCAGATTCTCCGCTTAAGATATCATCCATATATGTATCTGATTGAAGAACTGAAGATGCTAGTGGATATTGATCTCCATCATCAATTGCGAGTTGTTTAAGTGATCGCGTTGCTAAAAATGGAGCACTTGTCGTGCCATATGTAACAGTGCACAGTCTGTAAGTCCTTGCAGGTTCGTTCATCCCTTCCTTCCAAAATATGCGCAATAGATCGCGTTGAGAATCGTCTATCAAAATTTGCCGGAACATTTTTCTTATATCGGCAGTAAGTGCATATTCGTGCCTTCGAAATCTAAGTAGAACAGCGAAAAGATCATCCTGTATTATACCTCCCGTCAACTGTAATGAATTTAGTGATTCTCCTGAAGACGTAACAGACGAAGCATTAAATACTACTCTTAAAGGCGTTGTCTCCTTATCAGGTCTGTAGACACCGTGGTGAGGGAGATAATATACAATTTCTGGTTCTTCATTTTCTAAAACTTCCTCCATATGGCCTAAGGTTAAATATTCGCGAATAAATTCTTTATACATCTTTAAAAATTTGGGATTTTGATTTAATCTTTTCCATAAACAATCAAGTTTTCGTAAGGCATTTTGTTTGGAATCACCTAAACAATCAGGATTCTTCGAAAACGGCATTTGAACAATGTATCGGCCTGAATTGTTCCTTCTGTGGGTATTCAAAATGTTGTTCAAATAGTTTATCATCAGCACTTTTAATCATTTCAACGTTATTTTCCGGTATCAGTTCTGCTTCGAAAAAATTCTTAAGTGATTTATCTAAATTAGTTTCATTAAGTAAACAACAGTAACGAGAATTATTATATTTTTCGTGTTGTAAAGATCCGATTACTATATAACCAAACTTAGTGTTCTGTAACATTAATTTTCCATCTTCCGTATAAATTCTTTCACTTTTCAAAATATCAAAAAAAAGTTGATTTCCGATCAAGAAATCGATCTGGCTGGGTAGATAAAACCCTTTATCTGCAAGTTCCACATAATTAGGAAATTTAACACTTGATATATCTAGTTTTGCTACTGGGAAAATTTCAGTTATTCTTGGAACCAATATGCAATCTATATTCACCGAAAATGTCTCTCCTTTGTTAGAAATATTAGCATTTACTTTAGCCTTAACTGAATGAATTGAGTTGTTTATTCCTGAAATTGAAGTTTTAATATTCTCTTTTCTTAACCACAAATTTTCTGCACAACGCTTAGTAATGAGATTTATTTCGCTTCCATTGTCCAGCAAGCCTTTAAATTTGCACCTTTGACCGTATTTATTTTTAACATAAATAACCACAGTATTTAATAAAACACTTTCATTCTGCGGAAGTGCAGCATTTGCTTTTTCATTTTTTGAAAGCTTGGAACTAAGCAAAACACTCCTCATTTCAGCGCCAAGCTGTGTCGCGCCATCCTGTCTATCTGACTCATCACTTTTAATGTTCTGAGGTAATGTGTTTTGATTTCCATGTGTTTCTTTCATTTCATCGAATAAGTGCAATAATGTATGGTGTATCTTTTTACAAATACTACAAACGTATTTCGATTTGCATTGAGATACAGTATGGAAATTTAAACAGTTATAGCATAACTTTTGATTTTTAACGAATTCATATCTGCTTGAGATCTTCATATTTTGAAATTGTGAGCATTTATGTAAAGGGTGTGGGTTTTTACATAAAACCCAAAGCTTTAAATGCTCCTTGGAATTAATCATGAAAGTTTTGGAACGATTTGAGATATTTGAAACGTTTTTAGGGCTGGACTTAACCGAAAAATTTCTGTTTAAGCCTTCTAACATCAAACTTCGCGTTTCTAAGAAATTTAAAAATTCGTCTAATGATGGAACTTCCTTAGAATTCAGAGATAACTCGTATTGTTTTCTAGTTTCTCTGTCCAATTTACTCGTAATAACATTTATCAACATAATATCTGAAAGATTGTTTCTTTTATATTCTAAAACGCTCAAGGCTCGTAAGTTTCGATTTATACAATCTACCAAATTGCGTAATTCTTTTGGCGACTCATGCGTGATTTTTTCGAAATTCATTAGAGCTTGGATATGTGCTTCGACTAACATTCTGGCGTTCTGATAGCGTTCATCTAATGCATTAAACAGAGACTTATAAGTGTCATCTAGAGTTTCTAATTGTTTTGCTTCACCCTTTAGTGCTGCGCGTAAATAATATAGTTTTTGCGTTTCTGATAAGGCAACATTTTTATCAATTAAATTAGAAAATTGGAGTTTAAACTGACTCCATTCCTCGTATTTTCCTGAAAACTGTGGAAGCGGGATTTCTGGGAGCTTAACATTTGGCGATGAAGTTGGCAGATCAGCATTATTTATTTTATTATGATCATTTTCAAGTTTATTACTTGCATACAGTTTACTATTGAGGCAATTTAGGCTTACCTCTAATTCTTCCAGTCTGGAATCTAAATCTTGAAGTTCTTCTTCGATTTCTGTTAAATCCGTATCCTCAGGTAAATCATAATATTCACTGCGTAATTCTTCGGTTTTATCTTGAAGCCTTTTAACGTTCGTCAGTTTCAATTGGAGCTCAATGCTCGCTTTATCACTGCTTTTAAAGTTTTGCACGAAGTTTTCGATCTGCGTTACTTTTCCTTTCAAACTTGATTTTTGTCTTTTTAAAGCGGTAAATTTCTCCATAGTTACGCGAAAAGTTCCACCTCCGGCTCGACGGACCAAAATGGCACGGAGGGAAAGCAGAGGACTGTATATAAATAACAATTTTATTGAAAGCGGTGCCGCAACATGGGCTTGAAAAATGGCCGCTGAAAGCGACGCGACTTACTCACTTAGGACAAGTTTCACACTGGCGCGTTTTTTCATACAACCAAAAGGTGGCGCTACAATCGCCGGAAATTGCCGCTATCAGTACGGAACACATATGTTCTTTATTATATCTTTTAGTTATGGATCTGCTTACTATCTCCGACAGAATTAGACAGAGCTGAAAAAAGATATGTAATTTGATGCAAAACTGTTATCTTTAATCGATAACTTGTATGCCCGTAATCCGTCAAATCCCCCCCCCCCACCCCGCTACTAAAAAAATATGTCTAAGAGCCTGCTCACATAAGAGTCCGGTAGCGGAAGTGTTAAAGTATTGAAATATATTTAACCAATGACAAACCTCCGAACGATTAGCAACGAAATTTTTAACGGCTGTGATTGGTTTGTTTCCGTCTCGCGCCATCTTTCCTTTTACGCTTCCGCTACCGGACTCTTGTGTGAACAAGTAAGTGAACAGGCCCTAAAGTTTCGTTCACACTGCGTACTTCAGAGTCAGCGTTACTCGCATCGAAATATTTTAAACCAATCCCAGACCTTCACAACTTCCTGACTAATCATTTGGAGGTCTGTGATTGGTTAAAAAAATTAGCCGATGCAGATAACGCTGACGCTGATGGATTCTAAGTATGTGAACAGGCCCAAACTCAAGCTAGCTCCGACACCGCTTCGAAATGAAGGGGATGTTTTTCAGAGAATTTAATACAGTACTAGTTGGTACCCGTCAAAACATGACGACTAGATAGTAAATAAATGTACAACACACAAATTATACTCAACACATCATTGTAAAATGTTGAAAATTATAATAATGCGCAGAAACAAATTAATATGTTTAAGCGGTCTCGTGCTTAGAAAGTATCTAAAACCAGATTTAAAAATGTCACTGAGCATGCGCAGAAAGCAAATTTATTAATTGTAAATTATCGCTAATTAAACAGCGCAAAATAAACAGTTTCCGTAAGGTTTAATCTTATATTTCACAAACATAATTATAAAAATAAGAATGGCAGAGAGAGATCTAGAGAGACTCCTTGGAACAAATGTGTTTATCATTAAAACATGTCACTGAGCATGAGCAAAAACAGTGAGTTTCTAAAGCCAGATTTAAACATGCCACTGAGCATGCGCAGAAATCAATTTTTAATTGTAAATTATCACTCATTAATAGAAATTGCGGTTACAAAAACCAAATTTGACAAATCGACAGATTACAATCTTTCGTTTAAGACCAAAATGAAGTAAATTGAAGCAGTAGTTTTCTCTCACGAACTGCCCAAAAAGTCGGCTTAGCAACTTAAATATACAGATTTTTATACATTTATGTTGCTGATAATTCGAGAATGGAATTTACTATTCCCTATTTTGAAAAGTAATTTCTTTGAATTTATAGCGCTGACAAATGTAGGGTCACGCATGTACTCACCCTAGTAGTAAAACTTGTCAACACTACTGGCTCGGTTGAGTACGTAATGAATTTGACTCTAAATTAGTAAAACAACACAATTTAATACAACTTCAAACTTAACAAATATGCACAAATGAACTCCAACATATTGGAAAGGAAATCAATGTGTGTATATATATATATATATATATATATATATATATATATGTGACATTATAAGTTGAATCTCGTATATTTCTATAATTCGGGTCCCCACATCTGTTAAGAGAGGACCCTTTTCTCAGAATTAGCCCACCCAACAGCAAGTGAACATCTGCAAATTCCAGTGGGGCAAACAACACAATAAATTCTTTTCAGTTGATAGGAACATATAGCCTTGCCGCCCAGAAGGAGTAACAAAACCCCGTCTCTAGTCATCTAAAATCCGCAGTTCACAATATCTCAGAGATAATGGCTGCAGGTGCCAGAGATAAAGGATCAAAAGTGTCAAACAATACCATAAAGATAAAATGCACCCAATGTGCTTCTTAGTATAGCAACCGCACCACCTACGAAAAACATCTGTGTTGATGTAAACAGTCGCTGACTTTGGTACAGCCCCTGACTAAGAGAGCAGGCATTTCGGTTGTTGGCTGTGTATGTGAAAAGACATGTATGTTTCGCGTCATGCTAGAAAGACGCTCGGATATCCGCTATCAACTCTTGTGAAATAAAGAACTGTTCCTCTTCAGTTGTGCATATTGTGTGTTATTATCGAAAATCATGTGGTGAAATGCCACAAGTCGACAGGACAATACTTTGCGAAGGAACACCTAATGGATTTTAATAAGAAGAAATCAAATTGATTAAATGAACTTATTTTTAAGGCAATAGAAGACAAGAAGGACAAACATGGCGGACGAGCCTTGCTTCCCAATTCCCCACACCGAACCGAGGAGGGTGTCATGTTTCACCCACGTTACGAAGGAAGAGAATGCGGTGATAGCTCACTGATGATATAGTTGAAAGACAGTTTCGTTTTCATTTAAAAGATGGAAGTTCTGAAGAGAACAAGAAAAGCTCAGAGGGGCTCTGTTTCTCGACTAATTAAACAATTCCAAGAAATTCAACAACAGCCAGGATATAAAAGTAAATTACATGCACTAAAGGATCAACTGGAAATGAAGCGGCAAGAATTATATGATTTGGATAAAAACGTTGCAGACATGATAACGGAAGAAGGAGAACTAGATACGGATATGGAAAGCTCAGAGACCTATCAAACTAAAATACTTGAAACCATACATAGGATTATTGAAATAACACAAGAGAAGGAAGTCCTGAAAGACAAATCAACTGACAATCTCTCTACTAAAGATACGAAACCCATCACCGCAAAATTGCCAAAAATAGAACTAAAAAAATTTCACGGAGACATAACCACTTGGATGTCGTTTTGGCAAACATTTGAATCCACCATCAACAACCGGAAAGAATTATCCCGAGTGGAAAAATTGAATTATTTAATCTCTCTTTTGGATGGAGAGGCAGCCAAAACAATAGCCGGATTCACAGTGACAGCCGAAAACTACCCGGATATAATACAAGTATTAAAGAAGAGATATGAGAATCCCGATAGGACTATTGACTACCACATTCAAAAAATATTAGCCATCCGCCCGATAAAAGATTCCAACGACCTTCCCGCCCTGAGAACAAGCATCACGGAATTATATACACACCTACGCAGCTTAAAGAACTTAGAAGTGAACCAGGACAATGAAGTAATAAATGCAAAGATCAGGACTATTTTCCCGGAGGAAATTCTCCTATTATACGAGAGGAGCAAAGGGAAGAAAAATCGAAAACCCGAAGAAATGCTGGATTTCATAGATGAGGAACTAAGAATTCGTGAAAACATAAAACCTCCGACGTTCCTGAACCCAACTGCTGAGGTTTTTAAACCAAAGAATGTTTTGACGCAAAACTGGAAGAAGCCACCTCGTTATTCCTCGAGAGCTGAAGAAAATGGAACGAGACCTTGGAGTCAGACTACACCTAACAACTACTCGTCCCCACGACCGCCACAATTAAATAGATTATCAACTCGAGATAATACACAAAGGTTATGTTACAGATGTGGCACAGCGGGACATTTGGCGAGGGTGTGCAGATCCGCCTGACATCAAATGACACCTCCCAGGCAACGGACAGTCAACCACCATAGTGATGATAACGGACAATTCTTAAAGACTATGTTGCGAGTGTCAAACAGTAAGAACTTTCCGTGTTTATTGGATACAGGTTCAAATGTGACAATCATGCCAAAATCTTGGCTACCTGGACTTACCTATAAAGAAAGCCCCATGGAACCGCAAACAGTGCAACAAACGCAAGGTAAGATTATTATTGTTAAAATTATCAGTGTAGAAGCTACAATAGGTGATCTAACCAGAACTATTGAGGTGTATGTTATAGATACCCAGTTGAATTATATCTTATTATCTTTGCCACATATGAAATTATTTAACTTGAATATTAAATTAAGTGATTGTAGTGTATATCAGGATAATCTAGATATTACTCTTAACAAATTATCGAGTTGTTATCATAATGTTTCATATCATCTCAATTCTAATATGAAAAATAAGAATAATAATAACAATGAGAGTCAGGATGATGTCGAGAGTACCATATTCATAGAGACGAAATATTTTTATAATTCTAATAAAATTGTAGATAATCAATATAATCCAAGTAAGGGAGTAACTGAAAATTCTAATGATATGATTTGTGCTAAAAAGTATTATAGTTCTATTATAAGTGAGTGTGATGATATATGTAAGTCGAGTAAATTGATAAATGAATATCCTAATGATAATAACTGTGCTAAATTATATTATGGTCGTATTGAAAATAATTGTGATAATATAATGCTAACGAATGGCAATGGAGAACATGAGCATCCAAAAACGTCTATGCAAATCAGGAAGACACTTGATTTGACTGAAGACTCTAAGACTCAAAATGCCATTCAGGATAAATTACCTGAATTTGCTAACATGAATCTATCGTCGGAGCTCATTCCTCTATTGTCATCGTTTATTGGTATATTTGCTAAAAGTAAATATGATATTGGGAGAGTAAATATGGAGCCTGCTAGAAATTATTACAACGCCAGAATTACCTGTAGCATTCAGGCCTTATAGAGCGTGCGAGGAGTAACAGTTGAACCCTGACCCCACCCAACAGAAGTAGGTCAAACGACGAGTAACAAATTATTGTGTTTTAGAGGGGAGGTGAAAGAGCGAGTCCCCGATTCCTTTGAGTGTGTAAAAAGAGACGAATAATAATTATACCTTAACCAAACTAGCTGAAGTTGTCAGAATTATTTTATTATTTTTTATATAAATTATGGAGTTAAGGAAAAAAATGGAAGGAGGAAATTTGTACCTTTCAGTAGAATCTTAAATCCATTTAAATAGGACAGGCTTATTCAAAGACAAGCTATCATGAGAAATTAGTACTCTGATTAGCAGATGTCATCATAAGTCAAAACACTACAGTTAGGTTAGAAGGATAAGGTAATGCAAAAATTGAGCTTGATAGAGATGAATACTGGAAGGGTGAAAGGATTAATTTTCGCTCAATATAGAGATCTAGAAGAGTATAGGAAAGAGATCTTGAGGTTAAGAAAAATAGAAGTTATTCCCCTGTATTAAAGAATATAGTGAATTAAAAAAACATGAGAGAATTTAAGTGGAATGAAAGAGAGGAATAATCCAATAATTGTAAATAGCATTGTGTTCATATGATATATTTGTGTTTTAGTAAGGATTTTATTATATTATATCACCTGTTATTTCTTTTCATTATTACGCACTATTATCATATTATCTATTTTATGATCATACTGGCATTATTGTAATTGTATAAATAGTAATTATTATCCGAGTAAACCAGTGCTCTAGAAGTGTAAATAGTATTGAGTTATATTTTCTGAATTGAACTAATTTAGTGCATGATTGTCAATATGCCTTCAGATTTGATTAATGTTGAGTTACATTTACCTGAATTGAAGTATTTAATGAATGATTTCGGTGTAGTGATTTAGCATTGATTTACAAGTATCAGAATTGAATCGTTTTTGTGTATGATTTCATGTAGATTACTATACAGTTAGAACTGATTTTCGGTATAATGTATCTGCATGGAGATTCAATTAAGCCATATCCATTACCATTTCTATGTTATTCTTTTCATGGCTATACCATTATATTATCTTATACCTTATTTTATTCATAATTATTACCAGACTATTGATGTATTTGCAGAGAGATTCAATTATGCCATATCACTTGTCATTTCTATGTTATTCTTTTCATGGCTATACTAGTATATTACCTTATTACTTATTTTATTCTCCCACTAATATTGTTATAATTATGTACTTTTTAATTACTATTAGACTATTGTTGTAATTGTGCACCTATTAATTTGAGGCCGAGTAATTGTATTGTTATGGTATTGAACACGATGACTGGAGATGGAGGAATTTAGATAGGTGGAGAACTTCCCCGGAGGGACGGAAAGATTTATAATTCCATCTAACGTATGTCGATATAAAGAGCTTGATACTGTAGATCAAGAGGTTTATATCGATTATGACTTAACTTAAAAATTTGAGGTAGTAAAACTTATAATGTTGATCTTGCAGAGTGAATTAGGTGAGGTCCCAACGTACTCACACTCAGGTGTCTCTCACCCTATGCAGGCATAGGATGATAGCCTCTTGGGAGGGGGGATGTGACATTATAAGTTGAATCTTGACATTATAAGTTGAATCTCGTTTATTTCTATAATTCGGGTCCCCACATCTGTTAAGAGAGGACCCTTTTCTCAGAATTAGCCCACCCAACAGCAAGTGAACATCTGCAAATTCCAGTGGGGCAAACAACACAATAAATTATTTTCAGTTGATAGGAACATATAGCCGTGCCGCGCAGAAGGAGTAACAAAACCCCGTCTCTAGTCATCTAAAATCCGCAGTTCACAATATCTCAGAGATAACGGCTGCAGGTGCCAGAGATAAAGGATCAAAAGTGTCAAACAATACCATAAAGATAAAACGCACCCAATGTGCTTCTTAGTATAGCAACCGCACCACCCACGAAAAACATCTGTGTTGATGTAAACAGTCGCTGACTTTGGTACAGCCCCTGACTAAGAGAGCAGGCATTTCGGTTGTTGGCTGTGTATGTGAAAAGACATGTATGTTTCGCGTCATGCTAGAAAGACGCTCGGATATCCGCTATCAACTCTTGTGAAATAAAGAACTGTTCCTCTTCAGTTGTGCATATTGTGTGTTATTATCGAAAATCATGTGGTGAAATGCCACATACATATATATATATATATATATATATATATATATATATATATATATATATATATATATATATATATATATATATATATATATATATATACCTTCTGCAGTTAGATACAAAGATAGTAGGACCTTACGACACCAAGGAACTAAAATACTGCTGTGCTTATACAGTTCGTTGAGGAGTTCAGGCATACGCAGAAATGCCAACCTTCCATCTTCGACTAACGTTCATATGCAGATGAACCGATAATGAAAATATTGCAGTTCACAATGGTGCGAATCACTCTCACGTGAATCGCACAAGACTGTGATGGCACTACAAATTTAATAAAGAGTGGTTTTCGAAGACATTTACAATGATTTGCCGTCTTTTAAAAGTTTTCGAGTATTATTTCTCCTTTTCTTTCCTTAGATTAGAGCTGCATTACCCAGCTACTGTCAGTTTTCTGAAATTAACAAGGTAAGGTGTTTTGAGATAAATTAATTTAAATTTTATAATTAGCCCAAATAGACAATCCTATCAGATGGTTGTGGCGGTGAAAAGTTATTAAATTAACTAATTGCGGTTATTATATATTAAATATCTACTATTAATGATGATTATGATTTTTTGAATTCAGAGGATTTATTGCTTAAGATTGTGGTTAGTACATTGATTAATTGTTGTGATTCCCAAATGATGGAAACAACTCTGGTTTACACTGACAAATTAATTTATTGAATGTTAAGGGGACTCGGTACCAAAAATTTATTTTTCTTAAATAAAGCCTGTATTAAAATTATGAAATCATATTTAAGTAAGTCTGAATGATACAAAATAATAAAACATTTCAAATTGTTAACATTTTCATAATTTTTTATGAAAATTTGAAATTTTTAAAAAAAATTCAATAAATTTCAAATTCCTGCTTCTTTTTTAATTTTGATATTTGGAACTAGATTTTTTTACCATTTGTTCATCAAACTTAACTACACCAAACTTCTGAGCAGATTTTTAATAAAATAAGTAGATCAGTGTAAAAAAAATAAAATGTGGATGCATATGGAAAAAACGATAGAAAATAGTAATTTTTTAGATTCATAAATTTTTTTAAAACGTTTTTTCATAGATATCAAAAAACCGATCAGATGTTTTGATACAGTGAGTATCGAGATTAATCAAAAAAAAAATTAGACCATTTGCATTAGAATTGTAGAAGCCTTAGCATTTCGAAGATGGGGACAATTTGAAAAATCAGAAACTGAGAAAAATGAGTTTAAAGATTTCATTTATAGAAAAACCATATTAAATATAATCTTACTTCTTGAAAACTTTTTTGCCAACAATAATGGGATATATTATTAGTTTTCACAACAAAAAATAAAAGCTAGAAACCTTAATTTAAAAAATTGAGATGAATATATAGTGTTATCCACGCGTTTAATGCAGTAAAATTATCTTGAAATAGACAAATTCTGTAAATGTACAAAAATTAAGGCATAATACATACTACTTACTTGTTATATAATTATAATAACATGCACTACTGTCATAAATCCTAATTAATTATAAACATAAACTATTAATAGCTTAAGATATGAATTTTAAAACCACCAAATTTTAATATTTCAATTTCTAAATTTAATGAACAAGGGTCAATTACTTTCCAATAGATTTAAAAGTAGCCAGCACTATAAGTAATTCCTTCTCTCTTCTTTTCTACAATTTCTCTTTTAGCTTTTGCATTTTTTACAATTTTTCTTGCATATTGATATTTAGATGTAGCTCGTCTTTATCGAAATGATTGTTTTCGCATATCTAACATTTTTGCAAGTCTTTCTGTATGGCACCCTGACTTTATTCCAAGTATTTTATGAATTCCTTTTAATATAAAACACACCTTTGTTATGTTCGCAAATTGCTTCTCTAACAGAACGATCTACACGTTTTTTATACACAAATATGTCTTTGGTACACCTAGACCAAATCATATTATGCAAACTTTCGTTTGCATTTTGCGTTTTGCAACTAATGCACTTTTCTAAAAGTTCATTTAATGCTAGTCGTTGGTAAATAGGAAGTATCTTTGGTAAAAATTCTTCTTTAATTGGTGTTCCAACATTTAACTTATGATTTCCTCGTTTTACACTTTTCGAAAGTGCTGACTGGTAGAAACACCATGAATGAGCCCCACTAGGGCATTTGTGGTGCTGTGGTTTTTGGTCAGTTGAAATACTGTGGAACAATGTATCATATATTGCAGTTTTCATATTATTTACATTACCCTTGTTCTGTAAAATTGCTCTTTGATAGTATTTTGTGAGATTTTTTATTGTCGTTTCCTTAAGACTACCATGCCCTTTGCCTCCTAAATTGACACCACGAACACGCCAATCTTTAACAGCATTTTGCAAATCTGTCCCTAATCTCTTACTTCTTTACCGTGATTTACACATTCTTCCTTTTTAATTTCTACAGAAGGGCCATGAATTTTATTTTCACAGAGGTGATTAAATGTTTTAGCATCTCCATCTGATAAAATGGTAGTGTAGCGTAAACCATTATTTTTAGGGAAAGCCACATTTAAAGGGAAAATGAAAGATATGGGTTACGAAAATTAACCAAAACTCCTTAAATATTTATCAGAATGACACGAAATTTGGGTGGAATATTCTAGACATGTGAAGGAATAATTTAGAATAGAAATATGAAATTCGTCAATTTGGCCATTTTTCGACAAAATGAGATGTACCGAGTCCCCTTAAAACACATAAATAATACGATACAAGTTGCTAAATATTTCCTCCTTCATTTACACATTACTCACAACTTCTTTACTACTAAATTAATTCACTACGACTCATATATTTAATTCATTCACTTATTATGATAACATTTTATAAACATAATCACTCATATAACCATGTTCCATTACTACCAATATTTACTCATATATATACGCATAACATCATATTAATTAAATTTTTTTTACGAATTATCGGTCATCTCCTTAAACATTTTATTCTCAAATAACATCCTCATCGCGCTCATATTAGTTATTAAGGCTACACACTGAGAAGCAATGACAGTAATATAAAAAGGAAACGCAAAAAGTCGGTACCTCGAAAGATGACTGTTGGATCACTAAGATGGGCGGCTGGCAGTCGTAATGACGAACTTTGTTGTATTATCATCGCACGGAACTAGGGCACTTTCTTCGTCTGGTATAAGGCTCCTTTAATCATGGCAGACACTCTACACGGGACACTGGGGCACGCTCATCATCGGTTCTCTGACTCCTTCACTCCTTGCAGACCATCGGCACGGGACACTGGGCGCTCTCTTCCTAGGTATTAGGGCTCCTCTGCATGGGCCACGACTTATATTTATATCATCGGGGGTTCTTCGTACATATTCATCGGATTGACCCTACTGCTATTTCAACTTCTAACTGATTCTCATCATAGGTTATATGTGCCCTTCCTTTCTTATTTCATATTATTTTCTCTTATTAATGCTGACTCCACCTCTTACAATTTCCATTGGTCATATTATTACCATGCCATCGCCATTCGTCTGTGGCTGCCTCCTCTCAATCCCCTTTTCACCAATGCGCATCGAGGGCGGGATTTATAAAATTATCCCTCTAATTTTACGTTTCCCATGCTTCGGCTTCAAGCAGGGTGGCCTGTTTTATAGCCATCATAAATTTAGTCTTTCCTTTCTTCTTTTCTTCTATTCGTTGCAACTCACTCTCTTGAACTTTTATCTTATACTTCTTGCTACAAGCACAATCTAAATATCTAGTTTCGCTGTATTGTTGGCTCTCTCCCTTCTCTTTTATTGCCCGTCATTTGTCATGTTTCTTTCTTACATTTAGCAATTATTTTACTTCGTCCCGTAATTTTCAATTCTCCTGCCCCTGGCCGTGACACTACTGTCATGTCCCTATGACAATGGTCCGCAGCTTAAAGAACTACATCTGTTAGTCAGAAAATAGTTTCCATTTTTATGCTCTACTCGGGATTTTAAGAAGGCTTTATTAACAATCTTATTAATGTCAACATGATTGATGTTAGGAATATTTGTATTGCAATCGATACAGCTTCTATTACTCTGAAATTAAACAATGTTGTCTCAAAACGTCACGCCAACATTTTCATGAGCAGTGTTCTTATCAATTTTACTCATGTGTCTACCCCCTCATTTTTTTATCATATTCAATCTGTTTAGACCAACAGTTTCTCATCGTATCTGCATAAATCACGCCTAATACACCCTTATAAATGATATAGAAATTGTAATAACGAATTAGGACGAAATGCTGTATGTATACATTTTTCTTGCAATGGTTGCTTCATTTGTAGAAAAATCTGCCCAAATCTATGCCACGATTTGTTGTAGTGGTCTACGTAATAAAGATGAAGGGTAATATATTAGATGATGGAGATCCTCCAAATGGCCTAGGTTCCTTGGATCTAGGCTCTTTAGATAATTATAATAAGCACTTCTGTCTAGTGCATAAGGGCTTAAAGCGATGTCAATTTTAAAATTTAGAGGTTAAAAAAAATTTAAGATATTTTCAGAATGAAAGCAAAATGCATATATATATATATATATATATATATGTGTGTGTGTGTGTGTGTGTGTGTGTGTGTGTTTGTGACAAATCTAGAGAAAGTCCAAGTAACGTAATCAAAACCATTCGAGAACGTCAAGCAATTTTCAGACATTCGGGGTTTAAAAAAAAAAGGATTCACTGACATGACTATACTGAACTCCACGTTCGGGAAGTGTTGTTGTTTTCGAAAAGCAGGGGTTCAAAGGCAGTCGCATCACGCTGCCCCGAGATTTATTATTTGTATGCGCTTTTTGTTAGTTTGTTTGCGGTGGAGTCCCATGGTCTGACTCATGCCCTCACGCGCTTTTTTGCAGGACTTTCCGCTTCTGGGATTCAATAGGTAAATACACGACTTGGATTTCCGAGAGCGATAGGACGCGCGTTCTTCCCGCTGGAGGGGATCAGTCGAATTGGCGGATCGGACTGGTTAAATAATATTCTAATAAACGCCACGACATCGATATGGAGTTTCTGTAATATCTTAGTCATTTTTATGTATTTCGCCCGCATAGTGGACTTATTTACGATTATTCTGCAACTGCGTCCGACTCCTGTCATATATATATATATATATATATATATATGGGGGGGGCAGTGTGTAGTGGGACGTCATCAATCAGGAATTGGTCAAACGGGAATACAAAAGAGTTTGTTTAATTAAAATTCTTGAATATATAAGGACGACACAGCTATTTACAATGGAGGTTAGTAAACATTGCGTCTTGATTCAAAACTTCTTAAGAGTAATTTCTTGAAACAGGACACCGTCGTTCTTGCATTATACACCTAACGTTACGAGTCCGTCTTTACTCGTGTCCACTTCCGGTCTTGTCTGCGCCAAATTCGAGGAGAAATCTTCTCTGCTGGAGTTGTGGCAACGCTCCATCGAGTGACATCTAGGCGTCACACAGTCGAATAAATGATTAAAATATAAGGTGGGAGAAGACGGGTTACTATATATATATATATATATATATATATATATATATATATATATATATATATATATATATATATATATATATGTGTGTGTGTGTGTGTGTGTGTGTGTGTGTGTGTGTGTGTGTGTGTGTATATATACATTAGTTATCAAAAATTAAGGAAAAATAACAAAAAGAGGGATAACACGTTCAAAACTAGGCCAATCTGTTTAAAATTTGAATATGTTAAGTAAAAGGTGCTGAACAATACTACATTATGCAAAATAGTGGCACTGCAGTCGGAATACGTCATTTGCGAGGAGCATAAAAGTGCATGTCTCAGAGCAAGGCATCAAATGTTGCTGCGAGGCTGAGATTAGACATCTGGCATAACCAAATTGTAACAATTACCTCCAGGCATCATTTGACCGAAGAACTGCGATGTCGAGCTATTGGGAGGCTAGAGGCAGGACAAATTCAGACAGAAGTGGCCAGATGGCTAAATATGAGTCCGTCTGTGGTTCATAGACTTTGGCAACAATTTCTAACCACAGATTCGGCATCCAGGAGGTTCATCCAAGGACGGCCATACGCTACGACGAGTGCCGATGACCGATATTTGTCATTATGCGCACGAAGAAATAGAACCGCAACTCCGTCTGAACTCAGTCCTCCTTCGCTGCAAGCTCCGGAAGGTTGGTATCAACGTCACCATGCGTAGAAGGCTTCACGAAGGGGGTTTTCTTGCGAGGCGACCAGCCATTTGGTCCCGCTCAAGTTACGCCATAGGCGGAACGTTTGCAGTGGGAACGTCAACATGTCCACTGGACGCGTGATAATGGAGGGTTGTTCTCTTTACGGATGAGTCCAGGTTTAGTCTCCAAAGCGATAGTAGGCGTATTTTGATTTGGAGAGAACCTGGAACTCGTTTTTATCCATCACACATCCAAGAAAGAGTTGAATACGGATCAGGCAGTGTCTGTGTTTGGGGTGGTATCTCTTTGGATGAACGCACAGACCTCGATGTCTTTCCCCGTGGAAATGTGAATGCTCACATCTATAGAGATAACATCCTTGATGCTTATGTGCGCCCTTATGCCGGGGCAATAGGTGATGTTTTCGTGCTACAGGACGATAACGCGAGACCGCACAGGGCTCGTATCGTGGATGCTTATGTTGAGCAGGAAACAATTCAGCGCATGCAGTGGCCAGCTCGATCACCGGACCTGAATCCTATGGCGTATGTTTGGGACACTTTAGGACGACGTATAGCTGCTCTCAATCCTCGTCCTAGGACCCTAGCCACGATTTCAACTGCTTTGCAAAAGCAATGGCTCTCACTTCCTACTGAACTCATAGACCGCATAATTGACAGCATCACACATCGCTGTATGTGCTGTATTGCTTCTCGGGGGGATCATACGCCATATTAAAGGTACTTTTCCTATACCAAACTGACACATCCGATCCGTTCATTGTATACATATGCTAGTTTCTATAACACCATAATTGTCTGGCGATTTATTTTTATGCTATTCTATACCTACCTATGTGTTGTATAATGTGCATAAGTTTCATTAAATTCTACGCGTAACTTTTTGAGTAATCGCTATTTTTGTGACTTTTTCTTAATTTTTATAACCAGTATAACGACATAAATTATCAGGATATTTCTACTCAGTGCTTTCTGATATTCCCTCAAACTCACTTAACAATTATATCAGTACACTGTATAGCAATACTCTGGATAATACTAATAGGCACTTCTTTCTAGTACAGAAGAGCTTATGGAACGATTAATTTTAAAAGTCTGAGGTTAAAATAAATTTAATATATTTTTAGAACGAAAACAAAGAACTTGTAAGACCAATATATAGTAGAACTTCTCTATGGCGGATAGTCATGGTTCCGAAAAAAAAGTGGCCGGTTAGAGAAGTTTCACTATATATATATATATATATATATATATATATATATATATATATATATATATATATATATATATATATATATATATATATATATATATATATATATATATACATGTGATGACCCGAATGGTCATCTTCTGAAATAAGCATCGTGGCCGAAATAATGATACAGTCAGCATCAGGAACAATCGAATTTATTTTACGGGTAAAGCAACACATCCATCTCATACCAAGTCAGTCCAGCATCTACCGCAAAAGCGCTAAAATACAATTAGCTCAGAGAGGTTGCCAGAATTGGCGGAGGAAGTTAGTGTGAGGAAAGGCGAGGCGTTTTCGCCAAGGAGTAGAAAAAGAGGTTACCAGAACAGAGAGAAAGTTCAGAATGGGCGATTATAGGTTGTTAATAATATTATCACAGAATACCCCCCCCCCATCTAAAATGGATTGGAGCCGCGGCCGTCGACTTCAAGACACTCGCGATAGTGAGAACATGAGAATTAGTAGTTAGAATATAAGGTTGAAGCTGGCTCGAAAATCACAAATTCTTATGTTAAAATATACAATTGAAAAACATAATAATATGGCATAATCTTAAAAAAAAAATAGCTGGAGAAAAATAAAAATGGAATGGTACATTTAAATGAAAACACTAATAACAACAGATGTAAAGACGTTCCAAAATACAGATACAAGTAAAAATATTGTGCAGGTCTCAGTCCCTGACATGTGTATTACAGTCTAAAAAGTTTTCAGAGTCCTGGACGGGTACAGTTCAACTTCTTATAAAAACACACAAGTTATTATTATTTTTTTCTTCGGTTTTAGTCGTTGAGTATGATTTAGTTGTTTTGGAGATCTGGTTGTAGTCACTTTTAGAAAAATTATGTTCTTGTTTGTTTATTGTTACGTTTCTCATTGGTTATTCACTTTATCTTTACTCAAAACACTTTTTATATTTTATTTTTATCATTGGTTTTCTTGTTTTAACTTTTCTCCTAATTATGTAAACAAATATTATTAAACAGTTATTTCAGCAATTAATAAAGTAGGTTTATTAAATGCTGTCAATTTTAGCTTTCAACATCAATACCAACTGTCTGGTACCCGATGCTGCAAAAATTCGAACAAAAATACAATTTTCAACAATTGACATTGACATTCAACTGTTGTGGAAACAAAAAAAAATCATGAAAACACAAATAAATTTTTTTTAGGTATGTGACTTGTTAGTACATCCTCTTGAGCGTTTACCACTCTTAAATTTTTGACAATTAATGAAATCAAAATTTCCAAAATTTTTAAACTACTCAATTTAGTACATTACTACTTTACGTCCCCCCCCCCAAAAAAAAAAATTACAACACAGCTGGATTAACATATTTTAATTTCGTAGTCATACATGCTCAATTTAAGGGACCAGCGGAATAACCTACCCTTTAAATTTTAACATTTTTTAACCAAACAACTGCCGCATGATCAGTATGTATGACAAATTTTTGCCCGTAGAGATATATATGCATACACACACACACACACATATATATATATATATATATATACAGAGGCTGTTCGCACATTTTTTAGATGATTTTCGTAAGCTGTAACAAAAAATCGTTTGCTGCAAAAGAAATAATTGCAATTGTACTATGTTTTTAAAAGTCAAAATTATCGTCTGCGGCTTGAAAGTTTTGTTTTTATTCAAAATGGCGTTTTTAACAAAGCAGTGGTTCGAAGGCTACATTTATGCTCTTTCCGAAGAGAAATATGCATACTCCGTTATCCATAAACGATGTGAGAGTCATGGTTTTGTGATATCTAAAGCGTCGATAGGTAATATCGTCAACAAGAAAGGAAAAAAGAGTCAAATTGGATCCTCAAGTGGGACAAAAATTCCAAACAAGTATCCAAGGAAAAAACGGACATCCTCGACTATTGCAAAGGTACGTTGTTTAATGTTAAAAGAAAATCCCCCTAGTCAAAGGACAGTTACGAAATCATTAAAATGCTCGGTGTCCACTGTAAACAAAATGATAAACGTTGATTTAAATCTTAAGAAAGCGAAAAAACGCAATGTGCATCGTCTTCTTCCAAATCATATCGCTGAACGCAGGACACGCTGCAGAATTCTATATAAGAAACACTTATCCAAAGAAAAATGGAAAACAATTGTCACAATAGATGAATCACGGGTGTATTTAAATGATTGCAACAAAAAAAGAGCCATTTATTATCATAAAAGGGGAGAAAAAAAATTTATGTACAAGGTTCAAAGAATCGAAAGAAAGTTTTTTCTAAGGGATTCATGATTGTTGCTGGTTTTTCTTATAATGGCAAGTTAAAAATAAAGAGAGTGGAAAAAAATGTCAAGATTAACTCCAAATACTATCAGGAACATATTCTATCCCAATTTTTCTGAATGAAATACCATCGCTTTACCCACAGTGCCATCAATCTGTGAGACTCCATCAGGACAAAGCTAGCAGTCACACATCAAAATCCACTGTAAATTTACTAAAAGAAATGGAACAAAAAGCTGGTATCAAGGTCATACCCTTCACTGATATCCCTACTAAATCTCCCGATGTATCACCTATGGATTTTTGTGCTTTCGGACTTTTAAAATCTGCAGTATCCAAACGTCGTCCCAAAACCGTTACAGGACTCTGGAAAGCTGTTCAGGAGGAATGGGATAGAATACCTCTTCTGACACTTCAAAAGGCATTCTTATCCTGGAAATTGCGGTGTCGAAAGATAGTTCAGAATAAGGGATGTCAAATAGAACATTTAAAACACAAGAATTTTATGTAATTTAGTTTTGTGAATACAATATACATCGTCTAAAAAATGTGTGAACAGCCTCTGTGTATATATATATATATATATATATATATATATATATATATACAGTCGAACCTCCATATATCGAACTTCCCTATATCGAAATTTTCTATATATCGAACTCTTAGCAAATCTCCATGTTCATTACATAGAAAAACTGTTTCTATATATCGAAAAAATCTCTATATATCGAAATTTTTTCACGACATATTGGGAGATTTTATTCCACTTTAAATTAAAATCTCCCAATTTTTGCCGTTTGAAACAATACTTCGTGGACCCCTGATAAAGTTTTAATGGACTGAATAAATGCGAGCATTTCTTTGATGAACTTTCCGCAAAACTGGCTGTTCAGCAAGATATTCGTAGTTTTTTCTTTTTAAAGAATGTAACTGTGATCACTGTAACCACTGTCTGGATTATTGTTTTTTTAAAAGTATATAGTACTCAATAAATCTTTCACATTAATTCATTTTTTAGTTAACTTTCATTTAATGTGATTCGCATATAAATTGGAAATGGAGATTCGTATACGAAAATTAGCTTTAATTTTAATGTTTTAGGAGAATTATGATAAAACTAAGATCAATTCTATATATCGAAATTTCTATATATCGAATTTTTTTCCGGCATTTTACTACTTCGATATATGGAGGTTCGACTGTATATATATTTGTAATAAATTAAATACTAGGCCCTCCATTCTATCAGTTAAATTCCCTTTCCTAAATCCAATCCCCAGTAACATTACTTTAACGCTTTAAAAACCCATAGCAACAGAACTTCCCATAAAATAGTAAAAGTTGCATTTCTACACGTGTATACGTCCCGAGAAAGGCGTGAGTTCGCATTGCCAGCCCGAAATTCCGCTGACATTTCAAAACAACAGCCACATGTACCTCGCTTCTAGCGCGTAATGTTGAAAGGTGATATTGCACTTCGCTCCGAGCATCTGAAATGAAAGGACGTATGTTACTATCGCTCCTAATAAAATGATTCGACCCGACTGCTTCAAAATTCTAATTCCTTTCAGGCTGAGTCTAGCTCCAGCCATGTAAATTTGAGCTAGTTTTCCTTTTCAGGTTGCCTTTTAAGAACGATACGTAATGATTATTTTACATAGAGCCGAAAGCGATTCTTCATGTGCGAATCAACCTCAACGAACTTCGAATCCATTGCCTTGGACTATGTGCGTGCGCGTGAAATACCGACCTTGAGAGAAGCGCAATAGGAGTTCGCCACTTGAAAATGAAATGACCTAGTTTTGATTTCCCTTTTCGAAAATGACATCGAAAGATTTAAATAAAAAATTGGCTGATCATCGTAACTCTGACCAACCTGAAGAAAAACAAGGGGATAATTCTGGAGTTTACGACAAACAATTATTGGAAAACAGTGCTATATCTTCACCAAATCAATTAAGTAATCTTCCGAAATTCAATCCTTGTGGTTTGGTCAAAATTAATAACTGGTTGAAATTCTTCGAGAAAAAGACTATTGAATTGACGGAAGAAGAAAAACTACAAATATTTCCGGATTTTCTATCGGACGAGGCTTTGGAATTTTACATCGAAAACCTAATAGAATCACAAAAGTGGGATGAAGTTAAAATAAAAATCAGTGACTATTTCTCAGAAGAAAAACAGTTTTCATTCGAAGATTTCAGCAGGTTGAGCCTTTCTGGAAGTCAAAATATAAATGATTATTTCAAAAAGAAAATTAATATCGGTAAAGCATTAAAACTTGAAGAAGAAATTATAATTCAAGGTCTCACAGACGGATTGCCGACAAGATACAAGGATTTATTTTTAATAAGTAACGTTGGTACAACTACTGAGTGGATTTCCCTTGCGAGGAAAATGATCAACAGCTACGAAGATAGGAGGAAAGATCACCATAACAGAGACTTGCATAATCAACAGTCCGGTTTTCGCAGACCGTTCGATCGGCGAGATGACTATGACAGATTCCCACAACACGAGTCACCTAGATTCCGGCACCAACAACCGCGACCATGGCATAGATGGCCCCAGAATTTTCGAGAAGAGGAACGTCCTAGGACTCGGTTCCAGTCTCCACAACATGCAAACAACTATAACAGCAACATGACAGAACAGCGACAATGACGGATGTTCACCGTACACCTAAAAATCGGTACTGAACTGATTATCCGCCTGATAGATACAGGTAGCACCATTAACATTATTTCTCGAACTGTATATGATAAAATTAAATATTATGTGAAAATTCTTCCATCGGACAATTCACAGGTCAGTACCCTCTCAGGTAAAATAAAAACTGATAAAATAATTTCTACAAAGTGCCGAATCGGTAAGTTGAACAGATATGTTAATTTTTATGTTATTGAAACAAATTTAAAGTATGCAATTTTATCGTCGGAAATTATTAATCTATTTAAAATTAATTTGGATTTTAAAAATTTTTGTGTTTACCAAGGAAAAAATAATATTTCATCTACTTTGTCTTTGGAAAATGTTACTAATAATTGCTATATATTTTTAACATATGATAATCCTAATGTGCCACATACTTGTTCTCATAATACTATAAATCTTGATACTAAATATAATAGAAATTGTGATACTCGTTTTTATAAAATTGAAAATGAAAATAATGTTGCTGATGATGAAAGTGTTCAATTGAACAAAATATTGAATGAGTATAATAATATTTTCGCGAAAAATAAATATGATGTTGGATGTATACGTCTTGAACCACAAAGAGTAATTTTGAATTCAGAACTACCAATTTCCCTTCGTCCATACAGGGCGTCGCCAAAAGATAATGCCGAAATTAAGAAGCAAATAGACGAGCTTTTAGCTGCAGGTTTAATAAAAACATCTCATTCACCCTATGCTTCCCCAATTACGTTGGCTTACAAGAAAGATGAAAATTCAAAATCCAGAATGTGTATCGATTACCGAAAACTAAATAGTATTACAAAAACGGACTCGGAACCAATTCCCCGAATCGACGCAGTTTTAAATCAACTAACCAATGCTAAGATTTTCTCCACCCTTGATCTCGCGAGTGGCTACTGGCATATTAAACTAAATGAAAAAGATACAGAAAAATTAGCTTTCACCTCAAACTTTGGCTTATATGAATGGAAAAGATTACCTTTTGGCTGGAAAAACGCTCCTGCCATATTCCAAAGAACACTCAGACAAATTTTAAATAAATACCAAATTAAATTTGCGCTCAACTATTTTGACGATATAATTATGTTTTCCGACTCTTTCGAAGAACACTTAGAGCATTTAAAAACTATTTTCTCGATTTGTGAAAAAGAAAACATAAAATTGAAATTTTCAAAATGCCAATTTGCCCAAACAAAAACAAAATTTTTGGGATATGAATTGGAAAAGGGATGTTATCACCCGAGTAACGCTAATATAGAAATTATTAAGAAACTTCAACCTCCCAGGAATGTTAAAGACTTGCAAAGATTTTTAGGTAGCGTAAATGTTTATAATAAATTCATTCCCAACTATGCTAAATTAAGAGTACCATTGAATAAATTATTGAAGAAAGACACTAAATTTGAATGGACAGATGATTGCCAGAAAGCTTTTCAGGATTTAAAAGACGCTCTAATATCTAAACCTGTTTTATCTATTTATAACCCAAATTACCCATGTCATATTTTCGTGGATGCGTCTGGACAAGCGGTAGGCGCAATTTTAAAACAACAACACCCTGATGAAGTTTGCATCCCATAGCCTATCATTCTCGAAAACTTAGAACCTATGAACAAAATTATGCCATTACCGAGCTGGAATGCTTGTCAATTATTGATGCTGTTGATAGATATTATTGTTATTTACATGGGACTCATTTTACCGTTCATACGGATCATGCTGCCCTTGTCTGGTTAAAAAGTATTAAACACCCAACTGGACGATTATTCCGATGGTCACTTAAACTTTCCATGTACAATTTTGACATTAAATATAAAAAAGGTTCTACAAATTATGAAGCCGATATGTTAACTAGAAACCCAATTTCTCACCATGTAACTTTACGTGAACGTGACCCATTGTTGACATTGCAAGAAATCGAGCATCATCAAAATTTAGATAATGTAAACGGTAAGAAGTTTAAAAAAGTTAATAATGTATGGACAATTAAAAAACAAGGTTTAATGAAAATTGTTGTGCCCTTCTCTTTACGTTTAAAATTATTAGAAAAAGCCCATGTTAATTATGGACATTTAGGAGTTTCGGCAATGTTAAATCTGATATCCCCTCAATATTATTGGATTGGAATAACTAAAGATGTGAGTAACTATGTGAAACATTGTGAAGTATGTCAATTAAACAAGAAGTCTAGACAGATTGCTAAACAGAGAACTATAAGAAATCATGAAGTAAATAAAGAAAGATATGACACTCGTTTTGAGGAATCTAAATTTAAGGTAGGTGATATAGTAATGTACGAAGAGTTTCGTTACCCAAATACTCCTAAACTTACTTCCCCTTATTCTGGTCCATATAAAATTTTGAAACAAATTTCTAGAGTAAATTTTGAAATTAACAGACCCAATTCCCTCACTAAGAAAACCTCGGAAATTGTACACTGTACCAGATTAAGACCTTTCAACCCTGCAGATAATTTTCGATTAGCAACTAGAAAAAGTAAAATTCCTATTTTAATAACAGTAAACCCCAAAACGCCCAAGATCCCAAGTAAAAATTAATTAATAGTGTTGGAAAAAAAAAAAAAAAAAAAAAACCCTATCTATGATGATTAAGACTACCCAACTGTGACTCAAATAACTACCTGACTATGACTCCGATAATCCTACGATATTTTGATAACCCAATGAAGACTGATGACGCAGACTGTTGATGAAGAAAACCTAACTTTGATGGATTTAGATGCCTACCTAAATTTCGTAGTTATTCATATTTAGAGAATTTTTGATGCTAGTTTGCCTTCCACAAATTACCATCTGAATTATTTTAAAAGAATATTTATTAAAAAGAAAATGTTGATGTGCTAAGTTAAAGAAAAATTTTGTCAATGTTAGGGCTAACATGACATGTCACAGGTTACCCCTAATTTTGCCAAGTAAGTTGATGATCTGAGTTGTTATTTTTGTTGACACCGGAGAAACCTTTTGCCAGCACAAGGGGTAGTTCCTCCCGCAGAGGGATGAGCCTCTTGCTGTCTTTGCATCACAGCACCCTCGTGATCACTAACAATCTTTCACGTTGGACATCACAGAGGATAGTCCATTTCACCTCCAGGTTTGTCACTTATGTCATGATTGGTACCAATGATTTTAGAATTTGAATATTTTGAATTGAAACTAGTGACGATGTTAAAGCACATAATTTTTTTGAAAATTACCTAATGTGAAAATGATGCCCATTTACTTAATTAAGGATTTATAACAAGTTGTTTTGAATTGTTTAATTTATGATCTTATGTATTGTTAAAAAACTTGACAGGTATCTAAATCTATGCTGTAATTGAAGTGAAACTTTCAGAATAATATAAGAAATCAATTTTGTAATAATATTGTCTAAAGTAATGTTGTTTTGAACTTGAACTTATTGAAATATCTTCTGAATTATATATTGTGAATTATTTTAAAATTTATGTAAGTATTCGAGATTAGGAATATGAAAAATGGAGATCGATGTATAATTGGTGTAAACGATGAAGTTTTGAAATCATGTGTAAAATGTAAACACTGAATATAAACCACATACAATAAGGACTTATTTGATAAACAATGTATAACGACTTGAATTTAAACTGAGCTTAAGGACTCAAAGAATTATACGTTATTTTAGGACTCATTATTGAATGAAGAACTTTGATTTAATTAAAAAGTTATTTAGATTATATTAGCCAATAATATTTCAGTTATTTGAATTTCATTGCACATTGTATAATAATTATAAACTTATTGCATACTATGTTAATTCCATATATTTTGAATGTTCATTATAGATTTCATTGTATATTCCTTTAATTTCATATATTTTGTGTGATGGTGCAACGAAGTCATAAGAGTGAGTTTAGTATTATAGTAAAGATTCAAAGATTTAACTTTGGATTTGTTTCGGTGAAGTTAATTTATGATGGGTTATGGACAAAACTCTTGACTCTGTAACCTTGATGTGTTCTAATTCTCACCCACCTTGCTGTTTATCGTGACTTCTTTCCACCAATGTTGCATTCAGAGACATGTAATTGTATAATGTAGTTAATTTTGATTATATTTGATTGTAATTGTACTCACTTTATTATATAAGAGTTCATTTGTATATTGTTTGTGAAAATGTCACCTTTCAACGTGACGATTTTCCCTTTTTCGGGGGGGATTTGTAATAAATTAAATACTAGGCCCTCCATTCTATCAGTTAAATTCCCTTTCCTAAATCCAATCCCCAGTAACATTACTTTAACGCTTTAAAAACCCATAGCAACAGAACTTCCCATAAAATAGCAAACGTTGCATTTCTACACGTGTATACGTCCCGAGAAAGGCGTGAGTTCGCATTGCCAGCCCGAAATTCCGCTGACATTTCAAAACAACAGCCACATGTACCTCGCTTCTAGCGCGTAATGTTGAAAGGTGATATTGCACTTCGCTCCGAGCATCTGAAATGAAAGGACGTATGTTACTATCGCTCCTAATAAAATGATTCGACCCGACTGCTTCAAAATTCTAATTCCTTTCAGGCTGAGTCTAGCTCCAGCCATGTAAATTTGAGCTAGTTTTCCTTTTCAGGTTGCCTTTTAAGAACGATATGTAATGATTATATTACACACACATATATATATATATATATATATATATATATATATATATATATATATATATATATATATATATATATTTATTTATATATATATATATATATATATATAACGTCATGTATTAAGCTTTTTACTTAGTATCTTTTGATATTCCATCAAGTTCACTGGGCAGTTTATAGAAACACACTGTTCGGCGTAAACCTGCAGCGAGATTAATCAAAGGAGGTTGTCAGGGGAACATTGTGTCAAAGCATAATCAACGGGGACAGCCACCATTTTAACAATGCTAGCAGGGTACTTCGGTCATTGAAGCTGCGACGTTCCCCTTGGAATTTCAAAGAGGGGGGGTGGCTATTGTAAAAGCGGGGGTTCCGAACTCCATCGACAATCTATCAAGCTCGTAACCGTGGTGATGGAAGAGGAGGGAAATACTGAAAGAATTGCGAATATGCTTTGAGAGTAATAAAATGTCTGTACTGTGTGGTTGCTGGGATTCGCTAGACAATGACGGAAAAACGAAAACCCGCCTTGAAAAATCTGAGACTAGAAATATTCTACGAGTTAAGAATTTTTTCATCTCGTCAGCATTTTTATTCGCAAATTTTTTTGAACCCTATACTTTGAATACGGCTTATATATGAAATTTAGAATTCATTATATGTATGAATGTAATTTTTTTTTTTTTTTAATGTGAAGGCACTTGTCGTCAAACATTCGCCAATACCAGAGGTGGTGAACACGCGGCCTTGAGGCCGCATGCGGCCTCCGTGATTTTCTCTTGCGGCCTTCATAAAAGCTAGCACTTGTATTAATTGATATTTAATTATATAGATTACAACAATTTCCAAATCAATAGAATTAAATAAAGAACGGCATGAATGATTTTTTTTAATTTTTTTTCTATATAATGCACCAAAATGTTAAAACTATATCTAACTATAATAATTTCATAAAAGTCGCATTTATAGGTTCATCAACTTATGCGGCCTCCTTTATTACTACCTAATTTACATGTGGCCTCTAATGGTAAAAAGGTTCCCCACCTCTGGCCTATGCTATGCCGAAATTTACTGTCCATTTCATTATGGGGGCACCATATAGGCGGACAGCATTACCCCTATGAAGAGACGATACAAACGGAGGCATTTTAAGTGGCGCGACGCTGGTATTCAATCCGAGCATCCCTAGCACCGAAAACCAGCGCGCTGTACCATAGGACCGCTACAAGCCAGCTGTAATGTAATGTATAATGCAGTGCATGATTGTACGCAATTTTAATGATTTAAAAGATTTTAACATGAAAAGTTCTGAACATCTTTAGTGCGCTCTGCCCCGTTTAGTTTAGTCAACAAATGTATTCATCTAGAAATGAGCTTTTAAACCAGGGTTTTCCAAAGAGGGCGATACTGCCCCCTTGAGGGGCGCTGGAGCGATTCAGGAGCAGGGGCGGTAAATTTAAATTCAAACTCATTTACCAACAGTTTTGGCTACAAAAACAGACACCGATACTTTATCCTGGATTAAAAGCTATAGTACAAAACCTTTTTAATTGCATTTCCTTCATCCTAGTTAGTGGAACGTGGGATCAGTGTTGTCACAAATCTGCTTACTAAGAACTGAAACCGACTACAAATACCTAATCGATAATTTTATTGCTGATCGATAATTAATAAACTGACCCAATTCAGTCTTCTAATTAGAATAAGTCTCAATGACATTCGTTATTTTTTACTTTAATATTATCCTTCGTTATCTTCTTTTGCTGAGTTTAATGAGAATATTACTATGGTTTGTTTAAATAAATAATTTTATTATTTCCAGCTTCAAGGTGTCTTCATTACTGCATCTTTGTTTACTACGTCGAACGACATGGGTAGAAATACAAATACATTAAAGGACTCAAATTTGTCTCCGCTACATCTCTGTTTGTTCCCTTAAGAAGGAAAATTTAGAGAGGGGCTCTCAATATTTTTTTTTCTGAAAAGGAGGCGGCAGGCCAAATAAGTTTGGGAACCTCCATTAAACTTTACGTGTAGATTTTGACTCCTGATTTGGTCTAACCCATCGGGTACCGTCTTTATTTTCTTTACCTTTTATACTTCAATGTTTACCCACCTTTTATACATGACCTTTTATCACTTTTACAAATCACTGGTTTTACATCACAGTTTTCATCATCTTTACTCTTTTCGTCATCTTATACATGTCACCGTTCTTGTCACCCTTTTATATGACTATTTTTACCATTATTGTTCTTATTATTTATCATACTGTTGTTATTTGTTATGTTTAAATATTTTTACACATGCGTTGTGGTCTAATCTTGATATGTGTTTGGCGCGGCTTGTCTTTTCTGGACCTTGCGCCAATAAATTTTAACAAACGAACCAACCTGGTTTAAACTTTAAAGACAACAATAACTTTATTCGCTGATAATATGTAATACACAGTGGGGTATTCAACTACGCTCGAAGAGAAGTTGTAAAATTCTTTGATGTAAATTATGTTGTTGTTGTTGTTGTTTCCAATGCCCCCTGGCCGGAAGAATTTCAGACCAGGTCCATATAGGATAGCGGGGTTCGGAGTCCGATTTAGCCAGGTGCCCATTTTTTTATGCCTGTTTTAAGGTTAGGTGGAATAGAGTAGGAGGAATAAAAAAAGGATTTTTACTAGCAGAAATTTTAAAAAAATAAAAAAAAAATTATAATTTATTCCGAAAAAAGTTTCGTTTGGACGAGACCGTCTTGAGGCACATGCAAGATTACATATGTTATCGTTGTTGTTTCTAATGCCCTACTGGCCGTAGGCAGTGGCGCACCTAGGAGGTGGGCCAAGGGGCCCCGACCCCCCCCCCCCCAAAGAAACAGAATTTGCATAATAAACATTGAATTTGCATGACAAATATTTTTATCTGTTCAACTCGCCCCGCCCCAAGATTAATTAAATCCTGGGTGCGCCACTGGCCGGAGGTATTCCAGACCAGTAGGCTAGCGGGCTGTGGGGTGCGGCTCCGGTTTATAATGGCACCACAAGGGTCGGACTGCGATTTAGCCAGGTGCCACCTCAATTTTGACCCGAGCACTCTCATGAGCGACCTCTAGGTGATTGTACCCTCTCCCAGCCTCTCTGACCTCGTAGAAGGACTTTCCTGTCTACGGATTTAACGTGCTCATATCCGACTTAGACACGGAAGTATTGAATAGTACTTGTCGGGATTCGATCCGATCACCCTCAGTACCGAAACCCGAAGCGCTACCACTAGGCTCGCTCGAACCCTGCAGCGAATCACTAGCGAATCACCGCAATATGCTATTTAAGTCACAGAATCCCCTTCAGCTAAACAATTCTCTACTATAACCTCACGTATACACAAATCTACCTATGTGAATATTTGACTTAGTTTTATTATGCTGTGTAAGAAAAGAACCAATCAGGAAACAGAAAAAGAAACTGGCATAGCGGTAATGAAAAATCAAGTGATACAAAAAATATCCGCTTCTCCTCAAGCTGAGGGCTGAAGTTCTGTACAAATAGTTTTATAGCTTCCTAAACCCTGTAAGAAAGAAGTTGTTATTTTTTTTTGTATAAAAGAGTTGTAAATAACAGAAAGTCCAGCGACGATCCTACGAGAAAAAACAATCGGACAGAAAATTTTATTCCATAAAATGGGGGCTTCAATTTAATGCGTAGCGTTTCTTCAGCTTTTGAAGACAGCCAAGCAAAACGTATCGAAAGAAAAAAATATTATAAATGAAAATTGGAAGTAAGGGAAACAATAAAGGCAATTACTGGGAGCAACCGCAATCTTTGGCAACCGCCTCAAATTCCACCAACTTCTTTTCATTGTAATCACGCATTAATTGAAAAAAAAATTCCTTATGTCACTCGATATTAATGTTTTAGGAAGATATCCCCTGAAAATTAATAGACTTTGTGATTTTTCATGATTGAAATTAAGCAATTTTCTTAGTTTCTAAAGACATGCTCAAGAATTAATATTTTCAGGTATTATTTCGAGTGTTCCCTACGATCTAACTGCTGCTAAATATATTTTAATAGTGTTTTTTTCATTCACTCTTTCATATCTTCATATTTTTTATTAACATTATTGTAATTCATATTATGCATGATCTCTGAGTTTGTTTATAATGACACACACATAATATTTTAAAATTTAAGTTATTCGGAAAAATCTGGTATAGTATGTACACATACATACATACATATATATATATATATATATATATATATATATATATATATATATATATATATATATGTGTGTGTGTGTGTGTGTGTGTGTGTGTTTGTGTGTTTGTTTGTGTGTGTAAGTAAGTAAGTAAGTAACAATAACGCCCCACTATTATTAATTCTCCTAATTTAGCGTGTTTTCTAAATTATCCTTGTTTCAATCTTAATAAAGAACAGCCCTATATCAAAAACGAAATCGAAATAACCGTATATTCTATTCTCTTCGATACACGTGCGGTAAAGTTATTTTTATACATTGAGTCAGAATCCAGTGATCTCGATACCCCGATATATATATATATATATATATATATATACACTGAAGTGCCACTGAATTAGGGATACCTACCTAGTAACGAGTTGGGCCTCCTCTGGCCTTGATAACGGCTGCCACTCGACGAGGCATAGATTCAACAAGTTTCTGGAAACGTTCCACGGGAATGGCTTGCCAAATATTGGCTAAAGCTGTCCATAATTCAGTAAGGTTCTTTGATGCTGTGTGATGGCCTTTCACGCCTTGTTCCAAAGCATCCCAAAGATGCTCAATAGGATTTAAGTCTGGGCTTCTAGGTGGCCAATTCATGACAGAGAAGTCAGAGGAATGCTCATCCAACCAGCCAGTAGCCAACCGGGACTTGTGAAAGGTACAGTTGTCTTGCTGGAAAACTCCATTACCATGCGGATAACAGAACAGCATAAACGGATGGAGGTGATCACCCAACAACTATACGAACCGAATTGCATTGAGGGAGGTTGGTACACGCACCAAAGATCCCAAACTGTGCCACGAAAAAATACCCCAGACCATGATTGAGCCACCATGCCCTTGTACAGTTCCAGCCAGGCATGCAGGATCCATGGCTTCATGAGCCTGACGCCATATTCTCAGCCTCCCGTCGGCGTTAAGTAGTCGGAATCGAGACTCATCACTCCATGCTACTCGTTTCCAGTCGTCTACACTCCAGTCTCTGTGCTCTCTTGGCCAGGCAAGACGTGCAGCCCGATGACGAGTATAGAGCAATGGTACTCTCGGAGGTCGACGGCTCCCGAAACCCATACGGTGAAGCGAGCGTTGCACAGTCCGTTTACTGACTGTACGACTGGCACCGTCATTAAACTGGGTGGTAATTTGAGCTAATGTTTCGCTTCGCTGGCTACGTACAATACGCCTGAGCCGTCTCTCACCACGCACTGTTAAGGCTAATTGTCCTTTGCAGTTTGCCCGATCGCTAGTTTTTTTTCCACCATCCATGTATTCTTGGTATACTCTTGACACTGTCGACCTTGAAAATCCTAGCTGTCTGACGATTTTGGAAATTGTCCAAATAATGGCCCATGCGTCGCGCACCTACGATTTGTCCGCTATCGAAGGCGTCTAAATCAGGCAGTTTACCCATACTGGCAATTCCAACAACTAATTCAGAACAACCATGTACTGTGGTTGTTCTGAATTAGTTGTTGGAATGACGCAATTTTATGAAAGAAAGAAACATAGGTAAAACATTCGGGAATTTAAACAAAATATTTTTTTATTTCATAAAGGAGAACAATTACTATGAATATATACTATGAATCCTGTCATCATATACTATGAATATGTGATAGTGTATGTGATAGTATATTCATAGTATATGTGAACATATACTATGAATCCTGTCATCTCTGAATGTGTTTTGTGGAAATTTATTGAATCAAAACAAGTAATCCTTCTTCCCATTAAATGAAACCGAATAAAATCTTTTAAATTTTCCTCGTTCAAACATTTTATACACTTCAAATTTACATCATTGCTCTCACTTTGATACAAAGTATAAAGACTGTTATTGATGGGAAAAAAATTTTTCTTCAGACCTCTCTAGATTCAGGGGGAATTTACTGAATCAAAACAACACTTCTTTCCAATAAATTAAGCTTTAAATTTATCTTTTAAATTTTCCCCGTTTCAAACACTTTATACACTTCAAATGTGCACCATTGCTCTTACTTATATACAAAGTATAAAGACTCTTATACAGGGAAAATATTTTTCTCAAAACCTCTCTGTTCAACAGTAAATTCCCTTTTTCTCTCTTAAATTTTCTCCAGACATGGGAATTTTCAATGCATTTTAGGGCTTTTACCCGCCTCTCTATCCAGTGTTCTTTCATCTAGTATCAAATCTCCAATATCCCATCACGCGCACAGGAAGGATTTCGTTACAGATATACTCTATGTAGAAGTTTCTGTCAGAGTGCTGGGAGAAGGGAAAACTTAAGGGTTTTTTTTCTAATTACATCAGACGTGGTACTCCCCTACAGAATACAATCCCAGTGAAGTATTTCCCTCTTTTCGAACTTCAATCTCTCGCAGAGAATTTCAAAGAGGAAAGGGGATTCTTATTTTTCGTGTATACGAAGTCAGAGGACCTCCAAATACTGTCCAAAATCTGAAGACAAGTAGGTTTTGAATAGGATGATAGAATAGGAGAAAACGCGGGATGAATGAGGAAAATGTCCAGACGCTTATTAAATATCCTGGAGAGTTGGGTGGAAGGACCTAGAAGGGAAGATAGCACAAGACGGAGGGGGAGAGAGCTATGGGCGAGAATGCCTAGCAAATATACTTGATTATTTATTACTGGATATTTATAACAAAATTTTTACTGTAATTTTCCTTCTAATGTTATCGAGAATCACAAAGGTAAGAAAATTCTATATAAATATTCTTTACTTCTGAAGGGAGAAGGTTTATAAACTTCATACTGCATTAATTTTTTCGCCGTGAGATCACAAGAATTCCTCTTCGAATAAATACTGATCAAAGCCTTTCAATCAGCTGCAATCATATTTTAAATCATTTGGACAAAATAGCAGTTTTGTCCTCATAAAAGTTTGCTTGGTTATAATTTGTAAACATCAGGAAGAAAATTCATTTCTGAGTCAAGAGGTAACGCCATGTTGTATAAGTTATAGCACGTTTCGTGTATGTACAATTAATAGTTTTCCTTATTCTAGCATAAAAAAGTCCAAATATAATAACATGACAAAGCAAAATTGTCAGTATCGATCTCTATCTGTCTTTATTATATTTATGCAACGTCTTCGACATGCTCCATGTTTTTGTTATTTTAATCTATCTAAAATTCTGGACCCAAATATTTATAAGGGATGACTGCAAACAATTAAATAGCTTGACTTCAGGACCAAACGAGCCCATTAAGCTCTTAGATAAGCAGTTTTCTTGGAAATCATTTAGTAAGAAATTATGTCATATAGCGAGTGTGTCTATATGACTGTCTGTCTCCTTTACGTCTGATAGTCACAAAACTTCAATATATGTATTTCTTTAGACTCTGTGGATTAGTTTGTGGCTCGGATGACTGTATTATGACTCATTGTGAAATGGGAAAACATAGAATTTGAGAAACCTCCTATGCATTCGTGGCGCACCACGTGATCAGATCAACAGTTTAAATAACTCAGGATAGGTTAGATGAAGACACTAACCAATCCTGAGATTCTCTGAAATATTCCCAGAGACACGGCACGAATTCAACTTGTTGTTATTGTTTTCAATGCCTCGGGCTGGAAGTTCCATACCAGGTCCATATAGACTTCGGGCTGAAGTGTGCAGCTCCAGTTAACATAGCGCTCCAAGGGTCGACGTCCGTCTTAGCTAGTTGACACCTCAGTTTTGACCGAGCAACCCCAGGGAAGACATCTTTGGGGATCGTACCCTCTTCCACCCTCTCATACCTCATAGAGGGGCTTTCCGGTCTACGGATTTAGCTTACCCATATCCAGACTAGACACCGAGGTATTTAATTACACAGCCGGGATTCGATCCGAGCACCCTCAGTAAGAAAAGCCAGCGCTCTACCACACGGTTGTCTCAAGCGCTGCAGTCAACTTGTGAGATTTCATTTAAGTGTGTCAAAGGATACCGAATGAGAGTTATAATATGAGACATGAATCATAATGTTTGACAAAACATTCTTCTACAATAGAATCAGATTATAATTCACCTCTATTTGGAGAAATCTTCCATTCAATTAAATATTCTCCAAAGCCTCAACTCTGAGAGGCATTTAAATGTTAATTAATCCCCAAAGGTGAAAAACAAAGCTTTTTCTTGTTATTTTTTTTTAATTTCTGCAATACCTTCCGAGTTTCAAAAGTTTGGCTTCTTTGTTAAAGCAAACCGATAATGTGTCTTGTTTATGTGAACTCCGTGAAATTTCATGATTAAAAATAGTTGCATTTTTGTGAACGAAATAATTTTTTTGTGACTGAATAAGTTTACTTGAGCACAGTTCGCATGATGAGAGTTGGTGGTGAAATAATAAGGGGGAAAGTGCAACCAAGGCATGAGAAAACTCGGGTAGTAAAAGTTTTGTAAAATTTAATCTATATAAAATGTTTAAAATCACTTATAAATTATTCGTTTAAATTTTTACTTGTACATTTTAAAAAAATTTAATACATCACGCTCTTGTTTTTTAGTACAGAATATATATTATGCGATTATAGCTACATATATATATATATATATATATATATATATATATATATATATATATGTAACAATAGCTGAGTGTCTAGGGGTTTTAGGGGTTGTCACCAACTTCTAAATCATTACACGACTCAAAAATGACGATTCACATCAGACGAACACTTGTATTTGGACAATACGGTACATTAAACATAAAACAATTAAAACTACAGTTATATCGTCATAACAGAAATTACTTCTTTGTACTAGTACATCGTTAGAAAAAAGTCACACCACAGCCACCAGCTGGGGAGACACTTCTGAATAGTATGAAAGTTAAATTTCTTCTGAGTGGTTCACGGAGAGTGTACAGATGGCGCTGGCTGTTAAAGCAGAAGCGGGTGCCAGAAGAGGGTGCCAGAGGACGTTCCCATATATATATAAATATATAAATATATATATATATATATATATGTGTGTGTGTGTGTGTGTTAGTTAGTTATTTTACCCCCATTTCCGCAGCCACCCCTCAAAACGGTCACTTTATTTTGGAACCATGAAACCATGACTGGGCACCATATGGAGATGTTTCACTGTTTATATATATATATATATATATATACAGTTGGCTCTCTGTTTAACGACGCTCTACTTAACGACAATCTCTATTTAAAGACGATATTTCCCAGTCCCGCCCCCCCCCCCGTAAAATAATTCTATTTAAAGACGACGTTGTTTCTGTTTAACGACGATTTTTTTTACATGATAAACTTTTTCTTCAACATTTTATCTGCAGGAGGGGAACCTTCTGTGGGGGAAAATAAGTTTGGTTTCAATAACAGACCCGGAATTTCCTTGATATTTGCAATGTTGCAACCATAGACTTGTTGCAGTGGGAAAAACGGGGGGGGATCTTGGAAGATCGAATATTCTTTCATGGCGCTCTTAGTGCGGGAGCTGAATCACTCTATTGTCACTACCATCTGTTGTCATGTGACTTACGAACTGTCCGATAGCAGCCCTCTCTCACTCCTTCCAGGAAGAAGTTGTTCATGTTTAAAGAATTCATGGTTGTGTGTAGGAGCTCATTCCTCTATGAATGCTGGGTGGAAAAATCGATTAAAAGTATTGAATATTAAAAGTTAAAATTTCCCAGGTTCTTTTGCTAATTCCCCAGCATGTAAACACTGTAGAGAAGATAGACACAACTTAATGTTTTTATATAAATGATGAGGACCAATATTTACAAATTAACAACGAATATTTATTACACAAATAAACAGTTAAATTACAGTATTAAAATGATTATTCAAATAACTACATGGATAATAAATAATGTGCTAAAATGATTAATATTCTTTCAAACAACAAATTGGGTCCTCACCGGATTGACATGTAAAGGCATGTATCACTTAAGGGATATTTAATTTAAATTTAAATCTTAAAATAGTACTGTCCATATCAACATAATTGCAAAGACTGACTTACCCCAAAATCGGCTCACTAAGCATCGCTCATGGTTGTAGGTAAAAGGGGCAGGGTGGACTCGAGAGTCCACCACAGGGCCAGCCCGCAGGCTATTCGCCCTCTGCACACCTCTATATCCTCTGCACACACTCTCTCTAACTCTCTGAAAAAAACTTTCTCTCTCTCTCTGTATCATTTCTACCCCTTAATATTTATCTCAACTTTTTGCATACATGTTTTTACCTTCCAATCACAATATTTTCTTCTCCACATAAACTCCACCTACGTCTTAAAACCCTTTTCTAGTGGCCATAATATTTCTCTTTTATTAAAATCATACTTCTCATTGGACCTATACTTATTTCACATTTTCATATTCTTTCACATTTTTCCCCTTTTCCTTTCTACATTTCCTTTCTTCCTTTCTTATATTTTATTTTCTAACACCTGGTCAGTTTTATAACATTTTTTTCTTACCATGGTCCGACAATACTGCTACTGTTGTGTAAATTCCCCTATAATCCTTTCAATTCTTATTCCTTATTCTAAAGGGGCTTTTTCGACTGACCCTCGTCCAACGCAACTCTTTTATCATGGGGCCTTTTAACTAACCGCAATTCTACTTTACTACTGAGCCTTTTCTTATGTGGCCTTTATATGGGAGCGGCGGCTATTTCCAAACCTTCCCCTCTCTACCATAAATATATTTTTATTGCGTACGTTTCCCTTTTCTAGCAATCTTTTAAACTTATGTAAAAGGCCTTTTCTTATGCTGACCACTACAGCCGCCTCAATCTACCTTCCTCTGCGTATACAATTTTTATAGCTGACCCTTTTCTTAATTCTTATTCCCCTTCACAACGCTTCACAATGGATAAAAGAATCTTGAACCTGACTTGCAGCTGTTAATTCTCCTAGAAACCTTTTGCTGGCTTAAAGAGCCAGCATGAATACGAGGTGAGCAGAGCAAAATGGCATCAAAGCGAAAGCATCTTACGCTACATGAAAAGGTGAAAATATTGAAGACTGGGAAGAAAGTGTTGGAATAACAAAAGTCCAATTCGCAAGACAATTTCAGCTACCCGAGTCTACTCTCAAAAGGCATTTTAGCAAGCAAAGAGAAAATTCTTGAAGCAGCACAAAAATTTGTTTTGGGATCCAAATCCAAACGGCAGAAAATTCAATGTGGCCGATCAGAAGAGTTCGATAAGGCAATCCTGCAATGATTTCATGATTCAAGAGCATCCATTAATAAACAATGCGGCTGACAGTATGAAAATTAGAAAATTTACGATCTTGGAAGCAATGCGCATGATAACATCAGCATGGAAAGAAGTTTCTTCATCCACAATAAAAAACTGCTTTCGCGTTGCTGGAATTCACAAAGAACTTGTAGTGGAACTGAAAAGTACGGATGTAGAAATCAACGAAGATGACATTACCCTTGAAGAATGGAAAAGTCTTGATGAAGATGAGGATGTTTGAATTCAAGATTTCTACAATTGTGATGAATGTGTTTTAACAACAGATTACAGAAATGTAGAACAAATTTATGAAGACATAGTAAACGAAAACACAGTGTCAGACGAAGAAGGTGAAGTTGAAGACATGGTAAACGAGACAATGCCACCGTCTTATACAGATGCAACTTCTGCTCTAGATGTTCTCCGACGCTATATTACATCGAATATGAAAAATGACACATTTAACATTCTAGAAAATCTGGAAAAGGGAATAGCGTAAACAGGGCAAAAAATGAAACAATCAACACTTTTTGACTTTTTTAAAACCTAATTTATTGTATTGTTTGTACTCTTTTTTCAATGTAATTTAAAATAACTTTTTATGAATAAAATAATAATAATAATAAAAATAACTTTTTTAAACACGCCAGTATATTAAGAAATATATTCACAATCCCAAGCCTGTAAAGAGTGAAGAAAAATGTTATTTTTTCACAAATTCTGTTTAAGGACGATCTCTACTTAAGGACGATTTTTCACGGTCCCTTGAAAGTCGTTAAACAGAGAGCCAATTATATATATATATATATATATATATATATATGTTTGTATGAAAGCGTACCTCACAGCATCTGCCAATGAATTAAAACCCAATAATTTCTATTAATCTCCAGTGAAGCAAATAGCTTAACTTAGCGCAGAAATCATTGTGTAAAACCGAGATTAATACTCACAGGCCACATCCGTCACATTTATCCTGTTAAGCTCCATTCAGTAACTGAGACGGAGATGAATAACCGTGGCTTTTGTACTAATATCTTTAATTTAAAGAATCTGAAACACGTACTAAATCACGAAAGCGTCACACTTGCAACTGTTTATGTTTAATATAATAGTAGAAGATATGTTACAAATACGTAGATTAAGAGTTGTTTACATACTTCAGACATAAAATATCAACGTATAGAGAAAACAATTTATTTTTATTTCAACAAACGCATATATACAATGTGCGTATGTATGTCTAATTATACCTCGCGCATTTTTAGAGGAATAAACATATCTATCAGTATTTAATCATTGCATAAGCACACAGGATTTTAGGTAGGTATATAAGGTAAGATTCTTCAACGCGAAAAGAGAGGAGAAATAGTTTATATTTTATTCTTCAGTTGTATATGCTTCTCTTGACTATATTGATTTCTTTACAAGCTTATAACACTCTTTAAAACTCCAGTCGTCTCGCGAAGATTAGAAAGAGCGGTAAAGTCATCTTCAACTTATTTTTTCCAATTAGAGTCTTCTCATTCGCTAAGATTTTCTCAATCTTCTTAGTTTCAGAAACTTATATCGAACAAGTAATGAGTGTCGGATTAGAAACGACACGCAGGTTTGGGACGACTCTAGTTAACTCTTATAACAATAAAAGCAGATCAAAAGTTTTTTAATGGAAAGAAATATTTGTCATAGTCTCGACCCGAAAAATCCTAATTTCTTTTCAAAAGATTTTTTGATGCTTTCTGAATATTATACTCTGAAGGATCTCGAAGTAATTTCTCTGTTTTTTGTTTGAAAACATGTTGTGGCATACTGCATTCAGTTCAATTTCTAATCGTTCTTGGCAATCTTCTTTGCAAAATCTCCCCTACTAGTATTGAATTCAATTGTAGTAACAAGTAATGATTACTACTCATGAAACCTTTACTTGTAGCACATGCTGAGTTGCAAATAAACCTCTCGATTGTGACTTGAAATACATGCTTTAAGGCTGCTGTGTACTAACACTAATGGATTCGCTCCCCTCACTGTTAGACTATGGATAAAGTTTGTATACTATTTACAGTTACATAAATGCTGATAATACAATAAAAATAGTATTTTCAGATAGCCTGAACTTTTCTGCACCTTGCAACAGGATTCATTTTATCAATTTCATCGACCTAAGGTATTTAAGAGTGTTTAAAACACACTATACAATATTTTGTTTCCAAAATAATTTAAATTTTAAAATATTAATTGTATATATATGAAAAATGCCCCAAGGTGTAGAATTTCTTTCTCTATTACGGAATACAATAACAAAAACTTTTTTTTTTTTATCCAAATCGGCAATCCTTGGAAAATTTTCTCCTTATGTTAACATTGAGGTGGGGGAATCAAGTAGGGTTAGTACACAGCAGCCTTAATATTACCACTAGAACCTTAGAAAATGCTAAAAGCCATAACTACGTCAAATTGGTGGATTCACCACAACATTATGACCCTGGACTACGTGACTCTTAATCCATTGTTACGATTTTTTCCAATTACCTTTTTATGTGTATTGCTTTTTATGTAATCCAAAAGATAATCCGTCCTTCCCGAAGGTATACGGATGATTTTGAGAGACGACAAATTTCGCAATGGCAATCAGCTTGACTAGAAATATACAATACAAATAAATACATGCAATGTTACACAATTATAAAAACCGAAACAAAGAAACAACAAAATTATCAATGACCCAAAAAAGGGTAATGAAAGTCCATAAGGTCTTTCATCACAGCCAAAATGAATTTTCTACAATAGTAGTCATTATAGAATTTATGTGGTGACCATTCAGTAATTTCCCTCGGTAAACTCGACCGCAAATCTCTCCATGTTACACAATTAAATAGACAATGTTCTATTGTCTGGACCTCTCCGCATGCACAGATGTCACTCTTCCCAAAAAATCTTCTTTGATATGAGCCCACGCTTCCATGTTGAGTGATAGCTTGATTTATATACAAATTAGATATTAATCTTTCTAAGGAAACATGAGGGTAGATTTTATGAACCGGCCTCCCCAATTCACTATCGGCCAATCTTTCTTGCCAGACTTTCATTCCATATGCCTTAATCTTTGCCTTTACTTGTTGCTTGGTCATTTTGTAGGTACCTTCAATTATGTCCAGTTCCGTGGCTTCTTTAGCCGCAGTGTCAACTTCCTCATTCTGTCTGATCCCGATATGTGCTTTTATCCAGTGGAAATGCACGACCACACCATTATTTTTGATCTTGTGTTTCAATTCCTCAATAATCTCACCCTTATATTCTAAGGACCCAAGAGCCTGCAAAGCACTCCTGGAATCGCTAAAGATGTCAATTTCACTTAGACCTTTTTCCCTAGCATCGTCTATTGCCATGGAAATGGCCGTAACCTCAGCACTGTATGATGTTGCGTTATCTGGGTTTCTTCTCAGTTTAGTATCGATCTTCTGACTCTCATGGTACCTAATAAAGGCCGACCCAACTTTTCCGTTAATCTTGGAACCATCCGTAAAATATGCATTCTTCGCAAAAGGTTCTAGTCTATAAGACCAATTGAAGCTCATTATATCCTTTATTTTTCTGAGATTCCTGGATTTTAATTCACAAGTTTGGCTATTGAAGGATTCATTCCCCAACCAAATCTCATCACCCTCATTATAGATCTTATACCACATCTTATCCATTTTCGCTTTTAAATCAAGGGGTAAACATCCCGCCAATATAGCTAGAGCCTCTGTCGATACGGTGCGATAACATTTTGTTATCATTAGCAGGAACGGCCTTTGCATCTGTCGTAACTTGGCATTCATCAAAGTCTTATCGTCATACCACGCTTGAGCTCCATGTAACAAAATCTTTTCCACAACTCTTAAATATAGCTCTTTAATATTTTCGCCCTTAAGGCCCCAAGTCCTTTTATAAATTCTCTTAATACCATAAATGAACTTCAGGGTTTTTTCTCTAGTGATGGTTATATGTTTTATAAAATTCAACTTTTCATCGATATACACACCCAGATATTTCAATGCGTCGTTGTATCTAATATTTTTATTCTTTAATTTAATAGCTGGTTTCCTCGTAACCTCACCTTTATACGGTATGATGATATAATTGGATTTTTCGACACTAAAATCCATCATATTTTTCTGTGCCCATCCTGCACATTCTTCCAAAACGTTGTTTGCCAGCTCGGTAAATCTGTAAATTACTCGACTTCTTAAAATGATGATAACATCATCAGCAAAGGCTTGAATTTTAATCCCATCTTCCCAAGTTTTTTCCAGTAGTTCGTTGATGATTAGCAGCCACAAAATTGGTCCCAACGAAGACCCCTGCGGCACGCCTATATTATAATTCCATTCAGTATTGTTTTTCATCCTTACAACTCTGTTATTTAAGTAATTCATTATCATGACTTGGAGCTGATTGTCCACTTTAACCCTCCTCATTTCTTCCTTAATTCTACTGTGTCGCACCATATTAAACGCATTTTTTTATATCAAGGGTAATCAGACAAGTATGGTACTTGTGTGCTTTATTCTTTTTAATTATTTTAATCATTTCAGTTAAGGCCTCAGTTACGCCATGATTTTTCCTGAAACCGTATTGAGTTTCCGATAGTATTTTATTGATTTCTAAATATTCTATTAATCTGTTTGTCAAAATTTTGTCCAAAACTTTACCTATTATGGGCAATAAACAAATAGGGCGATATGAGGTAGGATATGTTAGATCCTTGCCTTCTTTTTGGAAGAATACCACAATCGTTCTTTTCCAATGACTAGGGAATTCTCTTTTCTCCCAGCATTTGTTGTATAAATCAACAAGATACCTCTCATCGATGTTATGAATCTCTTGTACTATACTAAGGGTGATGCCATCGTACCCAGGTGCTTTACTTGGATCCATATCCTGTAGCATTTTCTTAACTTCAATTAGTTCAATCTGCTGTGCGATTTGCTTTTTATGTAAATAGATGACATCGTTACATCGATGCAATGCACCGGAAACATGTTTTAAGATGTAGTGTAATTGCAACGTTAAGAAAATTTTTCCTGCACTAAACACCAAATTGCTGCTTTCGCATGAAGGCCATTATTTTTATAAGAAGGGGAAGGATAAAACATCAGTGCAAAGTATTACAACATTTTTTGTTAAATTTCGCTCCCAGCTTCTAACTTCCTTCAAATTAACCCTTAAACGTTACAGTGGGGTCGGATTCAACCCAAGGGTGTGTCTTCCCCTCCCGTACTTTCCCCTCTCATTGCAAGAGATCGAGTTGACAAGGAACTCTACCAGATAGACCTACTAGACCACCCTACTAGATATAGGAATAAGTAAATACAAGTGTCTTTGTTGAAAAACATTATTCATAATTACTAGGCATTTTTTAAAATTTTTCAATTTTAGATTTTAAAATTTTTTATTTTGGTTTTGAAGCCAAAAATGCCAGTATATATTATTTTAATAATATATACTGACTAATATAAGCTCGAAAAGTTGGTTTCACTAACTTCGAATACTAGGTAGACAAAATTACATATTAGACCTAATATATACAACATACTATGTAAATGTCAAAGAGGTTTTCTTTGTTTAGGAAAATTGCAATTCGTTGGTCGTTTTTTCTACAAAAAGGGTTTTATTTCTTGTAAAATATTATCAATAAATGTTATTATACAACAAAAATGCTTATTGTGCAGTTATTTCTACCAAAAACCTCATCAAAAAAGAGATCGGGTCGGATCCGACCCGACCGTACCATCTATTTCGTCTCAAACCACTGTACCGTTTGAAGGTTAAGGATTCCACTCCAGGATCTTTACTTGACAGTACAATCATCTTTAATGTGTACTACTGAGACCCACATCTTACAAAACTCATTTCGAAAGATAACACGACTTAATAATTGTAACGAACCTATACTGAACGAATGTCTATACCGAATTCATATTGTTTCAGGTTCGATTACTTGACTTCCTTTTTAAATTAGTGGTTCCAAACCTTTTGTAGATGAGGGACCACTTGTTAAAAAAAATCGCCAGGGATCCTCTTCTAACCAATCCTTTTGCAAAAGAGGAAAAAGTGGGTTTTTTTTCTGACTAAGCAAACTAGTTGTGATAAACAACTTTAATAAAAAGTTACACATAAACTTAATGGCAATAACAAATTTAACGTACAAAAAACTTAATATCAAACGTAAAAGCCTACGAACTAAAAAATGAACGAGATTTTTCATCTTGCATTTGCCTTACTAGCTGTAAAATTGCTTTGATGCTGCGAAATGGCTGTAACGCGGCGTGTCCACGTCACAGAAAACATATTAACAATTTTTTAGCAGAAAAAAAGATCTTTCCGCACTCGAAACGTCAGAAAGCGGAAGAAATTCAGGAATTTTAAGAAGTTGAACAAAAAATTAAGCAGTAAAATTATTTTTGCTCCCAGTTTTAAAAAATTCGCAGTCGTTTTGAAACGATGACACCAACTTTTTCTTTATCACTTCTGACCTCGCGGACCACTTCTTGAGATACCTCGGACCACCAGTGGTCCACGGACCACCGGTTGGGAACAACTGTTTTGAGTGAAAAATAAATGGACAACTTCAAGATTACGTTTTGTCATAGGGATATGACAATAGCTTCAAGGCCAAGAGCAGGAAAATTGGAAATTTATGGGATGAATTAAAATAATTGCACAATATAAGAAAGAAATAGGGCAAGGAAGCAAAATACTATCAATAAAAGCAGTAGAGGTGAGAAAAGCCAACAATAAACCAAAACTATTACAGATAGATGATTGGGCACGAAGAAAAAAATAAAAGTATAGATAAAAGTTAAGATAAAATGGAAACGGTGAATCTGAAGAATGAGTTTGCAACGAATGAAGAGAAAAATAAGGGGAAGCCATAAATTTATGATACCTATAAGAGAGACTACCATAGTTGATGTTGAGCTGAGCATGGTAAAAGTCAAGGAAGAGGGAAATTTTTATGAGTATCGCCCACGATGCGCATTGGTGAAAAGGATAGAGAAGAGGCAACCACGAACGAATAGATGAGATGAGGATAATATAGCCAATGAGATTGAAAGAGGCGTGGCCAGAAATAATAAGAGAAAAAGGATATGAAAATGATAGGGAGAGCGAAGAAGAGTAGTGAGAGGAAGAAGTGGCATTAAATCAGTTACCCAGCTAGTAGTTAAAAAAATGTAAGCTTGAAGACGAAGCACGCCTGATGATAGAGACGATGATTGTGCATCCCGTCTCCAAAAGAGTCCGAAGAAGAGTTGTGCACCCAGTTTCCAGTGCCGAGAGCGCCCAACTACCAAAGGAGCCCTGTGCCCTAGTATGAGCGACAAGACAAATAGAGGATGAGAAAGTAGCGCTTCCGTTAACCAGGTTCCAGTTCAACGATTAATGAGGAATCCTGCGCCCTTTGCCCGATGTCCATAATCAAAGGGGATTCAACAATTTTCTACAAAGATACCCTCCTTTCTCCTCTTCATAGTTACCATCGTTGCTTCTCATACGCGTAACTGTTCATGTAACGTGATAACATATATAGAGCGCGATAGCGATTTAATTTCATGACAACTGTTAAAAGAGTAATATGCAATAATTCGTAAATCCAGATTTTATATAATATAAAGTAACGTGATTTGTGTATGAATTAATAATAATTGTTGATTATGGATGTATTATAACTATGATAGGAATTAATGTAATTACTGATTAAGCTTATGTGATTGATTGATTTGAATTAGTGTTTATTTTGATGAAGAAAGTATTAGGATTTAATGACGAAACAATGCCAATTCTTGATTAATGATAATGAACCAATTGTAGTAGAGGAATTATAATAAAGTCAAGTGTAATATTTCAGTGAGGTGTATATATTGTATAATTATATATGTTCATTTCAATTCAATAAATGAAGATTTCATTTTAACCAGCGTTGTTTTCAATTGTTAGGACCACAACGAATATCTAATTTAATTCTTGCAATGTACTAACCACACCCCATACTATACCTATCCATCACCTCTACATATAGTACGAATTAATTAACTTCCTTTTCACCCCCACACGTTTCAGTGTGGTTAATATATTGGAACCTGAATAAAAATAGTGATAACCACAAAAGGTAATGAACCTCAATCTCTCTGAGGCGAGATAAAACGTAGAGTTTTATTAGTGGAGATGGTGACGTGGCTTTATAATGTAATTGTCTGTATAAGTCTGATCATAAAGCAGAGGGTTTCGGATACAATTTTGTGTCCAATGTGCATTTTAAATGAAAAATAGATAAATAAATGCTTGAATGGGTGGGAAAATTGTCCCTGAAATCCCCGCCGACCGAAATTAAACGATTTCGATGATGGGTGCTAGGGTTCCTAGTCTCTCTCTAGTGTGCTAGAACAGGAATGTCCAACCCGCGGCCCTGGGCAGCTAGTAATGTGGCCACATAAGACAGTAAACTTTATCAGACCTCTCTTCCTACAGAAAATTATCCCTCGCATCACAATCGCGCCTAATTCCTGTCAACGCTTTTTTGGCGCTACGTACATTTTTAGACGACAGTTTTCAAATAATAAAATTAGATTTAAAAAAAATTCCTAATGACCACCTAAAGATTTCACAAAGAATTGCAATCGCTTCGATTGAACCGGAGACTGATGCATTAGTTTCACGAAATCAAGGTCAAATATCCCACTAGGTTTTATGTTCATGTTACTTTCTCTATTAGGCTCGGTGCACACGAACGATCCGGTGTCGTTGCGGCACCGCAGTTGCGATCATGAGTACATAGAGTTGAACTAACCGACTCACACGGACGTAGGCGTCGTCGGTTAGTTCAACTCTATTGTACTCCTGATCGCAACTGAGGTGCTGCAACGACACCGGATCGTTCGTGTGCACCGAGCCCTAACGTTGGTGGACAACCAGTGTTCTTATCATCGGATAAATATTGATAGGCATTCATAAACAACAGCTGTAAATAATCATCCATGCTTAACGACACAAAAGACAAGGTATTTTATTTCCTCGCACAAATAGGCAGTTCAAACAATCAGAACAACATCGCAACGCTATTCTCAGCACGCAGCTAAAACAGTTACAACCATCTCACATCATTCCAAACTTAGTTCTAAAGTAAATACAAACATTACTACGAGTTGTCATTTCATGAATACCAAACTATCAAAGTTCTAAAACATTACAATTGAATTGATTGAGGTTAACATCTAGTGGTGCGAGAGAAAAAACCATAAGCAATTTTAAACCAACGTCATAATAAAAAAATATAAAAAAATAAAGGAAGTTAATTTGCTTATATGCATTAGTAATCTATATTAATAAAAGGAAGATTTTGTGTGTTTGTGCTGCCTCGAGACGAATCTACGTCACTTACAGCCATGAAATTCGTCACACAGGTAGTGCAGATGATGAGTACGTGCACCTCTAAGCCCGAATTTTAAATTTTATTACCGATAATTTTTAATTAATTAAAAATGAATAATTTTGAATAGTGACAACAGTAAATGAAAGTTGTTACATTTCCGAAAATCACCCCTCTGGATATGGCCGCCACGTTAGGCGTAATAAGCAAATAGCGAGCGAAAAGATAAAAATAAATAAAATCAAAAAGTTTCAAGTCATATATAGAAGTTTCAAGTCATGTCCAGAATAATAAATGAAAATAACAATCTTTCAAGTCAGATTTTATAATCTAAAATTTATATTTTTAGACATTTCGAAGAATTACCATTGGTTCTTCGAAGAATTACCGATCTATTTACAACATGTGCCTAACAGTGCTATAAGTGTTGATTACCTTACTACTTTTTTTCGGATTAAAGTATCGACTGATTCAGGTAGGCTAAAAATTACTTTTACCTTGCTTAAATTTTTTTCTAAAAAAACCTTGGTAAAATTTTAATTTTTTCAAAAAGCTAATATGCATTATTTTTATTATTCATATCGGTAATTTCAGTACTCAATCGGATTTGTTATTATTTCTTAAAGTAAATTGTTGCATTTATTATGTTATCGTTCATTTGTATGAGCATCTCGAAGACCGAATTTTAAATTTTATTCTAGAAAAAATTTGATTCAATTTTTTATACAATATTTGGTTCTATTTGCGCTAAGGTCCGCTAGATGGCACCACGAGAGTGATACAGTATGCGCTGTATCGAGTGTGACGCATACATAGTCTTTGCGCTATTTATTGTTGTACCACAAAATATAAATACCTTTATTCGTTGTTTTTTAGTGTTTTCATTCTCTGACAATGATTGCTGAAGGGAATGGGTCCCTAAACCGGCCGGCTAGACGGGCAAAGCCCAGCTAGTATTATATATTTTACTCCATGTGGCCCAGGTATTCGAAAACGTTAAATAACCATGTATATATAACCTTTTGGCCCAGTAGCCAGGAACATAAGGCCCAGTAATCAAGAAGGAAGCAGGTCTTTCTGGTGTGATTATTCACAAGTCTGGTCAGCTAAAGGTTTCGGTTCACAATATCATGTTTAATGTACAAGCCATTTACATTTTAAGAGAGCAAAAAGCATATAACCGAGATCATGTTCGGCTAAGGGATCATTATAATGCTGCCGAAAGAAATTAAGTGATTATGACTGGAGGCTCAGATGCGGTAGAATGGATCATTAGTGGTGATGATGTTTTTAATTATAACAGCACAATTAGTTAAGTAAAAGCGAGTTTTCTACATACCCAATTTGAATTCTTTTACAACGTCACCACATACATTTTTCATTTACTAAACTGAACTATTTACATTTGCATGGCTTGGTGAAGAAATTAATTATCAGTGTGTCTCTTCGAAAGGCAGAAGTTTCTGAGATCGATTCCAGGGCTATTGAAACTTGAAAAAGAAACCTGGTTGTTAACCTGATATGTAACCCTAAAAAGCCCAAAAGAAACAGAATGCCAAATTACTAAGTACTGTTTGCTCACGAATTTAATCGTTAGTATGATTCTCTAAGTATGATTAGTTTTTATGGTCTACTTTTCAGAAATACCCTTTATGTTTCTTTTTCAAGTTTAGATACATGATTAACTAGCTGAATACCCGTGCTTCGCTACGGAGTACGGAGTACATTCAAATTAAGTACAACGGTCAATGTATATAAATAATGCGAAAAGAAAACAAAAAATATTTATAATAAATACAACGACCATTGTATGCAACTAATGCCAATATATATATATATATATATATATATATATATATATATATATATATATATATATATATATATATATATATATATATATATATATATATCGTAACGGATATTTTTATAGACAAAATAATGTAGAAGAAAAAGTTCAAATTAAATACAACGGTCAATGTATACAATTTCTATGTTTAATATCCATAAAACATATTAATTTGAATTTAATTCTTAAAAAACTTCCATCTCAATTAGTCTAGTGGTTAAATTTTATCTTTTACCTATTTTAATATATTTTTGTCAATTTATTTCGTTGTTACGCACGTGACGCAAAATTTATTTAAAGAATCACAGAAAGAAAGGAAACCACGTGATCAGCATTTGATAAATTAAATTCTAAAAAATAAACTTTAAAAATTCACCAACAATCAGAAAATGGAGGTAAAGATTCGAAAAAGATTTCATTTTAAAAGAATTTTTATGATCATTCTCGTGATTTAAATTTTATAATCCTCAGATTATTATTTTAAATGCAAACTTTAAAGAATGTAACAAAAACAGCTTAAACATTTAAAAAAATCTAAGAAGAATATTTCAAAACTCTTTCTTACTGCATCCCTACACTCTAAGAAGAATCACCATGCAAAATTTCAGCTCTTTAGGTCCAGCGGTTTGGTCTGTGCGTTATCCGTCAGTCAGTCAGTTACAGAACGCTTATATATATATTGTTTTGATTTTCAGTAATACATTTCATTAGGATTTACTTCGGGAAAATTCCGAAGAAGTACAGCTCAAAAATTCCTTCGCTTTGAATGGGTTGAGAGTTGCAAAGCACCAAAAGAGAAATATGCAAATTCTTTCAGTTACAACAGCTTTTGATGCCAAGAGAGCATGTAAAATCTGCTTAGAAAAGCCTTATTTATTTCCGCAGTTGTTTATTGCTATTGTTTATACCCTATAATATGCTGCCACCACTGTAATAAATAAATTATTCTTTTTTATTTCCGGCTTTAGTACACGAAAGATTTCTTTTGTATGGAGGAATGTTGGTGAATAAACATTAACCCCCTATTCAAATTCCTCTCATCAAACCTTTTTAGTTTATCAGCGCATTAAGCTAAGTAAAAGCGAGTTTTCTACATACCTAATTTGAATTCCTTTACAACGCCGCCACATATATTTTTCATTTACTAAATTGTACTATTTACATTTGAATAGTACATTTTCACGACGAGAACTCGACAAGCTTTATCATTTCAAAAAGCATACGGAGGCGAATATTTTAGAGTATTCTTCAGATTCTTTTCCAAAATTCATGAGTATATAAATACAAGATCTAAAACAAATTTATGAGAAATAACAACGCATATTTATACTGAGAACACTTCTTTTTAATTATTTTTAAAATGGTATTGTAGTGCATAGAAAATTTTTCCTAGTAAATTTACTGGAGAGATATCTATATATTTAAGTTGCTAAGCCGACTTTTTGGGCAGTCCGTGAGAGAAAACTACTGCATCAATTGACTTCATTTTGGTCTTAAACGAAAGATTGTAATCTGTAGATGTGTCAAATTTGGTTTCTATAACCGCAATTTCTATTAATGAGCGATAATTTACAATTTAAAAAATTATTTCTGTGCATGCTCAATGATAGTTTTCAATCTGGCTTTAGAAACTCACTGTTTCTGCTCATGCTCAGTGACATGTTTTAATGATAAACATGTTTATTCCGAGGAGTCTCTCTAGATCTGTCTCTGCCATTTTTATTTTTATGATAATTATGTTTCTAAAATATAGAATTGAACCTCATGGAACATGTTTATTTCGCGCCGTTTAATGAGCGATAATTTTCAATTAAAAAAATTGCTTTCTGCGCATGCTCAGTGACATTTTAAATCTGGATTTAGATACTCACTAAGCACGAGGCCGCTTCAACACATTAATTTGTTTCTGCGCATTATTGTGATTTTCAACATTTGGAAATGATATGTTGAGTATAATTTGTGTATTAGTGCATTTATTTACTATCTAGCCGTCATGTTTTGGCGGGTACCAACTAGTCGACTTTTACAATTTTTAACCTAACTTACGCTTTGTTCACATTGCAGTCCGTTAGCGTAAGCGAAAAAAGGAAAAAAGGCACTGAGACGGAAATAAACCAATCATAGGCCTTAAAAATTTCGTTTCTCATTGTTTGGAGGTTTGTCATTGGTTAAATATATTTCGATACTTGTACGCTTACGCTATCGGACTGCAATGTGAACAGAGCCGTCTGTGTGTAACAGTCTGTGTCTTAATCCATTTTACAACTGTCCCATATCTCGACATATTTATTTAAAATATCAAAGTATCAGGTTGTTGAAAATTTCAAATAGTAATTTCAAAAATTTCCTCATTTCTTCGTATCTTTAGAGGATTAGTTTTCGTATCTGAGACAACCGTTTTCAAAATTTCAAATTGTTAGACATTGTAAAAGTTTCTATTGGCCCATTTCATCATGCGATCATTCATATACTTCTGTCTGTTCCAGGTTCTGATATGAGCAATACATGCATTGCACCTAAAGATAGGTATATTGGGTTGTGGGAAACTTTCAGCTTAAGTAATGCATCACTCGCGTTTTCAAAGTTTACGCACAACATCCTGAAAACACGCCAATTCCTCCTACCACAATGAATCTCTTCCTTATAATGACTGAATCATAAAGGCCTGTTCACATCGCAGTCCGTTAGCGGAAGCGAAAAAACAAAATGGCGCCGAGACGGAAATAAACCAATCAATAGGCCTTAACAATGCTGTTGCTAATCGTTTGGAGGTTTGTCATTGGTTAAATATATTTCAATAGTTTTACGTTTACGCTAACGGACTGCAATGTGAACAGAGCCTAATACTGCACGTATTAAGTTTTTGAAATACGTATTCAGCACAATTTATACAGGATTTATTTTATATTTCATTTTAATATGTATTGTCTCCCTTTTTTTTAAAATCATTTGTCTCATTTTTAGTTTTTTAGTGGGGTGTATACAATCGATAACAACCGCAAGTGTTTCAACAAATTTTAGAAAATATTGATTCTTACAAAAGACTGATTTTATTTGATATTCGATCATCGTACAAAAAAAGAACACTCTAAGGGCGTTTAAATTAAAAATGGTCTTACTCAACTTTTTTATGTTGCTTGTTGGCATGCGTGTAGCGGTTCTAATTACTTTGCAATCTCTATCACAGCCTGAAGGCATATTCGCTATGTTTGTATACAAAATTTTTCTTGATGTTGTTGCTTTTGGTGGCAACAATCAGTGAAATGATTATTGCATTCACTAGTAACTCCGAGTGAAGAATGTTTATTTTCTAATAAATTCTGTTAAGTATCCTTTGGCGTGTTTTGTTCTTTTATTTAATGTAGCCGCTTATATTCTTATATAAGCCCTCTACAAATTGGTATCCCAGTTTGGTATGAATACGCATCCCTGAGCTTTGACATTCTATTGAGGTATGTTAGTTTTATTATTTACTTGCGATGTTTTGGTGGCCATTTAGTATAATGTCTTCGTAAAACAAAACTTGTCAAATTTCTCTAAATTTAGAAAAGGATTATACCAGTTCTATTGCGTTAAATAATTATTTTGAAATTTCTATTGAGTTGTAGGAATTTTAGCCAAAGTTTTACCTAGAAACATCAAAACACACGTAAAGTGTCAGTCAAAATTCTGGGTGTTTTATAAAAGAAATCGGATATTGATTTTGTCTTTCACTTATATATTTCGATCAAAGAAAAATTAATGTAAAAGGAAAGACAATTTTCACACCGCATATTAAATTTTTCTATTTAACTGAGACTTTTGTGGGCATTTTCTGATAATAACATTGTGTAAAGGAAATATAAATAACACAATACACATAAGGGTAAAAGAAAATAATTAAATAAGATATTGCACACTTTGCATCAATCACACCAATACAAAACAAGAAACCTTGGAAATTTTGAACAAAGTTTCAAGGCCATGATTATTACCAATGCTGTAGGCGTGGATTCGACAAGATATTCTGTTACTTCTAGCTCGATTTTGTTCCAGTCATCTTAAGTTAATATCTTCATTAATATCTTCACACGTCGCTTTGAAGAAATTTAAGGGTATTTTTAGCACTTCTGGGAGTTGTAACAGCTGACAGAGCCGAGCCCTCCATACCAATACGTTGGGTTATTATTTTGGTATAAAAGATTTTTCACGTAAATTTTTATGAAGATTTCAAATGACGTTTTGGAATATTTAAATATTTCTACTAATTCATTACGTGATCAATAAATACAATTTTGTCAACAGTTGCGGATGATATAAAGCCCTATAGCATGACTCTTCCTCCAACATGATTTACTGCTGGAACTAATTTAAAGAAAGAAGTAAGGGATAAATGTTCTATTTTTCTACTTTTTGAACCAAAGATGTCAAATTTCCTCTTTTCAGTTTTTTCCATTTATTAAGAATTCTTACTTTCTATAAATTTTGTGAAAGGATAAAATTTCGAATCTTTTCTGTAATGTAGAATTCTTTCCTCGGAACTTATCAGAAATGGCATCAGGAATAGCTAATTACTTGTTTAAGATTCTTCTATACTAATAAAGGGACAAGTGGATGTCGGATCACGTGACCGTAACTCATCCGGGAGGGGCACTCCTCGAAAAAAAATGGCCGACAAATATACAGGAAAATCGGTGTATTTTTTTTCTCATGAAAGTACATAAATGTTACATATTTGGAAAGAGTTTCGAAAACTGATAATTTTTTCTGCGTACACTTATTCTGTTAATTCAATAGTTTTAGAGATATTTTCATTCTAAAATCACTCACTGCTGAGAAAACAAATCATTTGGTACAGTGGTGCTGCCATCTGTCGGCAGCGACGGAAATGAAAATTGAAACGAATTTATTCACTTGAATTTAATACATTTGTAGGCTTTTTTTTTCTTTTGTGGGGTCCGAAGTACATAAATATGTTACACGGATGGCTTGAGCGTAGCTAGGCGAAGCCCGGTTAGTTTGAAATAATTCATATTCTATGATTCAAGCTGTCCGGCTACAAATTTGGCTTCTTTGGAATTTCAACAAATATATCACTCGATAATACGTTTTATACCCCCAGACAACCAGTGATTTCAGGAATTCTGAAAAGTCGTTTGCAGTGGTTAACTAGACAAAAACTGTCCAATGGAATAGTTTAACTGTTTTATTAATATTTTAAATTTATTTTCAGTTTCCCAAAGGCGCCGGACGAGGGTCAAATGATTAAGATGCTAGTCTAGGAACTGAAAGTCTGAAATTCCAAATTCAAAGACTGCTTTGAATGTTTGTAACCATTTGAAATCTGCTTTAAGCTGTAGGTCCAAGTTACCTCTATCCTTGTGTTATAAGAGAATACCATAGTCTTCCAGTTGAAAGTAACTTTCCAATATCCAACACAGTTTCCTTTCTTGAATCAAACACGTCTTCAAAACATTGAAATAGCAAAGATTCTGAGAAAGCTGTACTGCATAATTCAGACTTTTTTTTTAGTATTGCCAACTGTTTTTGATCACAAACTTAACTATTTACTGCATGAATTTTGGAAACAATTTCCGCAGAATATATTAATTAAAATATTGATTACTATTATTATTAATTTCTATTTATTATTAACAGATTTTCTAGATTATTATTTTAGTTGTGTATAAAAAATTAAGTTGTATGCTATTTCCGCTAAATATACTGCAAGAGAGTTGCGTTTCAGTCTACAATTTCAACCATTGTTGGTGAAACGGAGTATAAACACTTTGCTTCATAAATATTAAAAAATAACCAAATTTAATAACACGTTGCATAAACAAGTTAAACAGAGTCCTTATTCAGAAAAATCTCTCCCATCCCCTTTTGTCAGTGGAAAAATTCAACAAATGCCTCCAACTCAACTGAAAAACGCCGAGGGAGTTTCAGTACATCTATCTATATATATAAAAATTGAATGAATGGATGGATGTGTGTGTGTGTGTGTGTGTATGTTCCAGCATCACTCTGGAACGCCTGGAGCAATTTCAACCAAACTTAGTACACATATGACTTACAATCTGGAAAGAAACACTGAGGGGTTGACACCCCTAGCACATCTAGGGATCAGGGGTCAGGGTGGGGGGGACATGTAAAAATAATTGAAAATGACTGATATTAGTGTCGAATTCATAGTTTTCGGGGTTTCTGAGATTAATACGGACGCTCCCGATGTCTTTTAAGTGCAAGTTCATGCCCATCAACTTTTGGGGGGGGGGGATGAAGGGGTGAAAAATAAAATGTCCAAAATGACCGAGAGTAGTGTCGAATCCATAGTTTTGGTTGTCGCTGAGAGGAATAGTGACACTCCCGATGTCATTTAAGTGCAAGTTCAGCCATCCCCCCCCTCGCAGTCAGCATAGACGGAGAGGGGGAAAGAAGGGGTGAAAAATAAAATGTCTAAAACGACCGAGAGTAGTGTCGAATCCATAGTTTTTGCGATCGCTGACACCACATTTACAGTCGCGCGAGTCGAATCACGGGGGGCGAATGTGTAAACGGTGTGCTCGCCGTTTCTCCTCGCCAATCGTGGCGCTCGCTTCAGGAGCGGTTTTCTGGCACGAATCAAAGGGACGAATGGTGCTGGGGGGGGATCAAAGGGGAGAATGGCGACGGGAAGTCTTGTTCACAGCAAGAGGCGCGAATGTGAGAACGGTCGCTCGTGTGTCGATGCAGGAACGTGACGAATGTCTTGCAGATGGGGGCGAGCGCGAATGTGGAAATGCGACATGAGATGAAAAGTGACACTCCCATGTCGTTTAAGTGCAAGTTCAGCCCCCTCCCCCTTGAGCATTGGGGAGAGGGGGGAAGAAGTGGTGAAGAATAAAATGTCTAAAATCACCGATAGTAGTGTCGAATCCATAGTTTTCGGGGTCATTAAGATGAATAGCAGATACTAAAAACGTTGTTTATAATAAAGTTTTGAGTTAAATTAATATTATAGTGAATTTGTAATTTTGCTTTATAATTACTGTACATATACTTTTAAATACTTTTAAATACCTGTAAATAAAATTACTTCGATTTTACACTATAGGAAGAATTCATTCCTTTTCCAGTCTAATAACAAATTGCGATAAATAAATACCCGGACAACGCCAGGTAAACAGCTAGTGTTAAATAAAGCAAGCGCAAAGCATTTTCTAGGAACTCGTCGAGCTCTTTTTATGAGATCTTAAAAGGTGCGTCGATGGCGCGACAACGGAGAATTAAAATTCTTAGATGTATAGCTAATCAATACAAATATGCTCTCACGTTCCCGCGTTATTTTGCTTTTGATTTTAGAGGTAAAACTGTTTTCAAAATTTAAATTTAGACGTGTTTCATTGAATTCCAGTATTCCGATGTTATGTGAACAAAACGGTTATGAACACACTTTTAGGTTATTCTAATTCTATGTTTTTAACTATGGATTGCGTTGGACCGGAAAAAAGTTCCAAAGATTTATAAATTCAGTATTAAAAGGTACAAAGATTTGTTATGCTTATATAGGTGATATGTTGGTAGCGGGCGATGATCAAGTTCTAAACAAAGTGCTTAGAAACTATTTCTTAATGTTTCCTAAATGTGAAACTGCGATAATTGAACACATGTTTCAGGCGAAAGAGAGATAAATTTTATGGGCCATATAGAAGATTCGAGAATCGTAATAGAATACGTATACACCAAAGCCAGGAAAAGTTAAAGCAACCTTGATTTGTTAAACTGTCGCATAATTTCACAAGTTTTTAGAATGATAAATTTTTACCATCGATTCCTTCGTAATATAGTCAGAATTTTCATCAATTCTTTCAAATGCAAGTGTAGGTTGAATAATGAAAAATGAATAAAGTAAAACTAGATAGGTGTCAGAAGCCATTTCTGCTCAATGAATGAACAAAATGGCAGAAGCAACACCATTTCTCAGAAACCCGTAGCTAGAATTAAAGTATTCCGAGAAACGTTGCACTAAAAACTTTTGAGAGTGAATTCGCTAAAACTGCCCATGTATTTGAATATTTTTTCACTTAGGTAAACTAATCTGCTCAACCAACCTTATACAATGATTGCCGGTGGTCAGAATATAATTTTACTTATTTTAGGCTTTAGCAGCAACACTATTTTCCACCGGTTGCCATGTAAAGATTATTTAGTATCAACTTAATTTTTAAAGACTAACAAAAGAAAAGCCATTTATCAGGAATTCGACCATAAGGACATTTATGAAGGTCATTTATTACTTTTAAAAGTAAAGAACAAAATTGCAATATATAAATTTAACTTTTGATTTATTGAGTTTATATTACAGTTTCGAAATTTTTACTGTCCATTTTCAGGCAGAAATAAAAGCGGATAAAGATAACAAAATGCACCATCAGAAGAATCACTTCAATTATTTTTCTTTCTCAAAGAGTAATCAAGGTTTTTTTTTTTAAGTTTGTGTGCTTTCGTTTTCTCTTCAATCCTCCTTCTCTCTCTTGCCATAGCATTTTCCTCCTTGTTCTTTTTCAGATATTCCTTAAAAAAATTTCTTTGTTTTTAGAAACATATCCAGCTGAGAAAATTTCTCCTACACTCTGTCAAAGACACCTGGTTTCAAATTTCCCTTTGAAAATATTATTTCATGCACTTTTTATTCTCTTTTATTCTTTTGTCTCCTCCACGATATATTTTTTTTTATTGCTCGTTTCTTTCTTTGCATTATGAAAGCTTCAGCCAGACAATTTCAGATTCACATTCATGTTTTTTTTTCTTTTCATAATTTGGGAATAAAATTCTTGTTGCCGGATCCCAACTGCGCATCCATAAAACGAGTTCCATTTGTCTGCTCCTGTGTGTATAACTATAAAACTATTTCCAGTTTCATCTGTCAACATTATATCCTTACTTTACTTTTATACAATGATTTTACGTCTAAAGAACTTTAATCGGTTTAATGTTTAACCTTCTGGTACCCAAGGCTAATATTTAATCATGAATAATAAAAAAAATTTTATATCCATGATATTATTTGCTCACTTCATTTGCTTCAGCCAGACAATTTTAGATTCACATTCATGTTCTTTTCTTTGCATAATTTGGGGGTAAAATTCTTGTTCCCGGATCCCAGTTGCGCCTCCATATAACGAGTTCCATTTGTCTGCTTCTGTGTTCATAACTATAAAACTATTTCCAGTTTCATCTGTCAACATTATATCCTTACTTAAGACGTAAAATTATTTGCTTGGTAGAAAAGTAAAGAACTTAAAATAAACAGTTTAATGTTTAAGGCTTCTTTTACTAACCCTGTTGGATTCACCCACCTCAATATTTGCCTATGGAGAAAATGTGTCTACTTTTTACAGCTACATAAATGCTGATAATCCAATAAAACTATTTTCAGATAGCCTGAACTTTTCTGCACCTTGCTACAGGATTCATTTTATAAATTTTCTCCACCAAAGGAATTTACGAGGGTATAACACACACTACAGTGTGTAACAAAATTATAAGACCACTGTGGATTTTGTGATTTTTACTATAAATAGTATAATTTTTTTAAAATTTAATTAGGTTGATGTTAATTAATGAAATATAAAATATATGTATATTATTTTTAAGAGATATTTAAATATACTAATTATTTTATCAACAATTTCAAATTTTTCCAATCAAATATCTGTAACAAAATTATAAGACCACTAGTTAAAACAATTTTCTTTAACAAATCTAATATGATGTTGATCCACCATTTTTCTGAATAACTTCAAATACTCGATTTTTCATTGAATTAAGTAGGTTTTCGAGCAAATATTTGGGAATTTTGTCCCATTCATCCATGATAGCTAGTTCCAATTCATACACAGAATCATACTGATGGTTATTTGCATACACTTGACGAGCCAAATGGCCCCACAAGTTTTCGGGGGGATTCAGGTCTGGACTAAGGCTTGGCCAGTTTAAGACCTCGATTTTTTCTTTTTGAAACCAGTTTTTAGTTGATTTAGACATATGGCATGGCGCATTGTCTTGCTGAAATTTTCAGTTTGATCCTCCTAAAAATGGGCCAAAAGGCATAAGGTGTTGGTAAAGCAGTTGTTGATAACAAATGGAGTCCATTTTTCCAAGAACTCGCTGCAGATCACATTTCCCATCCTATGCAAAAGCTCCCCACACCATCACAGAGCCACCACCCATCTGTCTACTGAAGAAAACACGAGTTTCCGTTCGTAAATCATGCCAGTAGTAAATATTACCGACCGGGCCATCCAAATTAAATTTTTTTCGTCGGAAAAAATATTTTTTCAAGCAGCATCCCAGGTCATGACTTCCTTTGCCCACTTCAGCCTTCCTTCTTTATGATGCTTTAACAGTCTTGGTTTTCTTTTTAATTTCCGAAGAGCAACATATGAATTTGATCTTAAAGTGCACCATACTGTCATATGTGAAATAGTTTTGCTTGTCTGCTGTGTTATTTTATGAGTAGACAAGTTCTGTTTCGTTGCAAGCTTGAAAATTCGTCTATTATCGCGAGCTGATAATTTACTCTTTCTGTCAGATCTTTTATATTTTCCATAAAAATCTATTTTACTTAAAACGTTATGAATAGCAGTTTTAGAACGTTTAAGTATCTTACTTATTTCATGTTCCGATTTTCCAGAGCCCTTATAAAACCAAATTTTTTCGAACTTCTAGTTCAGATACGCAATTCTCTTCCACGCGGCATTGTGAATTTCCTCATAAAAAAAAATAAAAAAAAATTAACTTCTATTTCTTTTACAATATTATCGTTTGGACTTTTTTGTGATGTAAAGTTAGTTTATCTATGATTTTGAAAGAAAAAATAAAATAGTTTTAAAAACGCAAACGATTTTAAATAAAAAAATAAGTGGTCTTATATTTATGTTACACCGAGATTTCAAAAAATCTTTTTGCTGTGTGAAATTAACTCAATTTTTTTTCCTTTAAGCGATTTATTTGAGAAAATATAACTTTTTTCATTTGCTTCAAATTCTAAAATTATTCGTTTTATGAAGTGTAATATTAAAATGAGTGATATTTTGGGTGGTCTTATAAGTTTGTTACACACTGTATACCAGATTTTGTTCCTCAAATAATTTAAATTTTAAAATATTATTAGCATTTTTAAAAATACCCCAAGATATAAAGTTTCTTTCTCTATTACGGAGTACAATTTTTATAAAAAAAATCTTTCAATCCAAGTCGTCAATTCTTGGACACAGTTTCTCCATAAGTTAACATTGAGGTGAGCGAATCCAATAGGGTTAGTACACAGCAGCCTTAACCTTCTGATGCCCACGGCTAATATTTAAACATGAATACGAGAAGAAAGCTAATTTTTATATCCAATTGAACGATAAATGTAAATTTTCATGAAATTTTAGTATATAAAATTATATCATGATCCATTTAAGACATTATTTTCAGTTAAGTATTCCAATACCTAAGCGTAATCGCGTGCATTATAGGCAGGCCTAAATATTAGAAATAGCTATGGAGCATGCATATTAGCTTAAAACAAAATGAGGATGTTGCTTACGTAAAATAATTTATGAATAGATGTACATTTAACAAAAGAAAGCGCGGAAAGGAGGAAAATAGATACATAGATCAAAGCCTTTCTTATTTTAATAGTTCCTCTTCGACAGTCTTCCGGTAGTTTATGAATTAATTTTTACCATTTACTTAAAATCGTAAAGAGATGCCAATGCATAAATATATATTGCACCCCAAAACCATCTACAAAAGAAACAAAACTGCAGGGGAATTATTCTAAACTCTTTCGCTTTGTATCCTGTTCCTTCCACGAAATGCAGAATTGCAACTCGAGATTACGAGCGTTCGGTTCCCGTATACATAAATAATTTCCAGGAGTTCGGGGAATTAACCTCTTTTAGCGCCACGGTTCTTTTGACAAAAGAGAGAGAGAGACAGCGGAAGTTTATGCAAAGCAAATTCTATTCCCCAACCGCGTTCACGTTCCCGAAATGGAGAGACTTTCGAACTTCGGTCCATTTCAATACGCATAGCTATTAGAATGACGAGGTGAGACTCTGTTCCTTTAAATTTCAACTTGTGTGAGTCTTATGATCGCAAACGTTTTTCTCCTATGCGGTTTTTTTTTAATAGATGTAAAAGAATTTTGTTCTCTTGTAGTGCAATTAGAATTCCTAGAATGTTATATAAAATGTAGGGTAATGAACAAAAAAAAGTATTTACTACAAAGTATTATGTTTTAAAGTATTATGCTTTTTTCCGTCTTATTTATTAGATGACGAAAAAAAGACTAAAAAAAAAATAACTCCAGTCATCGGCAACGTTAGTGTAACTTGATCAGGATGAAAGAATTTCAGAGTAATGAACTAATAAATTCATCGAGTATAATGCTTTATGAGGACTTAAGTGAAACGAAAACATTTTGAATATTGTTTCGAATGATTTTAGCTTAGTGCAATCGTAATTAAATCAAAAAGAGACAGTAAAATGTTTTTATGTCGTATGTAACGTTGCTAAACGACTTGTGAACAGGTGGCGATGAACTTAACAGAACCTCTGCGATCGACTTAAACTATAAGAACTTTCGCATCTTTTTGTTTCTTAGCATGAGATTTTAAGGTTATAACATTAAAGTATTTCAATTACTGTTCTGTAACCTAAAGGAAAGCAGTTTAACATCCATCCATAACAGGGCAATGGAAAAAGGCCAGATGTTGGCTTTCGGCACCAATGTTCGGGGTATAGAGTCCCGCCACTAGCATGTGGCACGTAATCATTCGAAATTGGTTTTACGCTGTAGATCATGTCCTGTCTATACCTCGTGATTCAAGAAATGAGCGCAGGTCTCCAAAAACCTGCAAACCAAAATATATATTCACGAAGAGCTATAGCTTTCAGGGCATTCTACCCCACTCCTAGAACTCAGATTGGGCTAGAATCCATTGAAATGTCGTTCCGGTCGTAAAATCATTTGATATTATCTATCGTTCTCTTTCCTAGATTTAGCAATAGCATTACGGTTCGTAAAATATTGTCTAAAAATTTTTTTTTAATTTACTGATAAAAAGGAACACAATATTTATATCCTAAGATACAAATATTGAAATATCGCCCTGCCTATAATTTGATTTTCCCCATATTTTACTGTGCCAACTACTATAACGATGTAAAAGATATGTCAGGAAACTATTAGCCGACGGAGCACGCATATTTGAATCGAAATATCTCATGCATGCATGAAAATGCAAATTTCGGAGTTGTTCCCTTCATCTTTTGAATTCTTAGCTGGGTTTTAAAAAAAATGAAAGTGGGCAATTTCTTTCGTGCTCGCTGTGAAAGCAAACGCATATTTTGACTAATAATTTAAAAATTGTAGTCTTTTTCGCCAATTTCGGGAAATCTTACATCTTGAGTAGCGACTAAAACACAGATTATAACAAACGAATTACAGGCTTTGAACAGGCTTTGCTAAGTTCAATCATTGATCGCCATCAGTAATCACTTCATGGGCAAATTAAGCAAAATCGCTACATATATTTGAATACATTACCTAAGTGATCCTGTGACCGTATATTGTGCCAGAGAAAAGAAAATGTGGATAGAGGCGGGCTAGCTACCCAAAATGAAAAAGACAACTTCAGAGGCAAGTGATTTCACAACTTATCACAGGTATAAAGAAAATGTCTAACAGGATGAATCCAAGCTTCCTGTGTACAATTGGCTGTATTCATTCAGGGTATTTGAAACAAAAAAGTGACAGAATATTTAAGTCTATTTTCAATTCTGCATATATTATCAGGACTGCAACATATTGTACTGTTTTTAAACTCTATGATATATATTGAAACAGAAAAGGACAATGCGCAATGAACACTTCTTAAATACGGCAATAAATTTAAAAGAGGGGTGGCTACATTTTTCGAACTAATTATTGTTCACATCAGGCCGAAAAGCATTGGTGCGATTGTCGCAATGAACAATTCACAAATGCTGGCAATTGCAAACACATTGTGACAATCACACCAATGCTCTTCGGCCTGATAATTGAACTATTAATTAGTTCGAAACATGCAGCTGACCCATTTTAATTATTGTGAAATAGAAGTGTTCATTATTTGTCATCCACGGGTTTACTATAATACAAAAGGACAGTATTTTAAAACTGAGAACAACGATGCGTTTCCCCCCTTCATGAGCAGTAGACCACTTTGTGCGCAAAAGTCTCGCCAGCGGTACACTGGTACGGGTAAATAATTAAAAAGTGGCACGGAACCCCTAATAATGTTCTGCGGAACACAGGTTGAATACCACTACTCTACTCTAACACCTGTAAATGCCATCGCTCGAAGGATGTCCATTACTTTTCTTGAAATCTAATATATGTATAAATGAAAATTTGTCTGTCTGTATGTCTATAATTGTATAGAAATCCACAGTTTAGGAGCAGCGATCGTGAAATTTTACATACAGGCGTCTTTAAAAACTGCCGAGGGACTTAAGAACTTCCAAAATCGAAATTAATTACCGTTAATTTTTAATTAATAAAAAACCAACAATTTTGAAACTAAATGTAAACTGTTACTCTTTGTGGAATCACCCCTCTGAATATGGCGTTCACGTTAGGGTTAGCTGGCAAACAGAGAGTGAAAAAGATAAAAATAAATAAAATCAAAAAGTTTCAAGTCATATATTAAAGCAGAATAATAAATGAAAATAATATTTAAAGTCAGATTTTATACTCTAAAATAAATCGGATCCAACGGCATATTGACACTCTCACACGCGATGGAAAATTCGAATCAACCACGCTAAATGTCACGAGATCTTTTTTAATCGCTACTGCAATCCCCCTCACTTATGTCTTTGTGTCTATTGAAGAGTTAAAGACTAAGCTTCTATCCTGCTAACTTATTTCTGATTTAAAACTCCTCTTACTCCATAAATACATGTATATTCACCAACCCATAGCAACTTTCCAGTAATCTTAGTACGAATACTTTTCTATTTACTCTATACAAAAGCATGTTATCGTGGCGCATTCGGTAAAATCGTTCATTTGCTACGCTTCACGATTTAGGTTCGAATACGGATCGTACAAACTTTGCTAAATCTGTATTTTCAGCTTTTTTATGGAGACTTTTTTATTTCAGCATTTATTTTATTATTTTAAAAATTATTTTATTTTTTATTTTTATTTTATTTTATTTTTATTTTATTTTATTTTTATTTTATTTTATTATTTTTATTTTATTTTATTTTTCATATTATGTGTATAGCATTTCGTATACTTTTTTTTCTATGTTATTTATACTGTGTTTAGTTTTTTAATGGATTTTGGTAGGTTTATTATAAATTTATATATTTTATGTTTTACTTTTCAGGATTTTTTGCTCCAATGATACAGGCTAAATCTTTTCTATGTTATTTATACTGTGTTTAGTTTTTAAATTGATTTTGGTTAACAAACATTCGACAATTTGACATTTTTATTTTTCAGCTTTACTTTTCAAAATTCTTTACTTTCCTAAAGACAATTTGACATTTTTCCTTTTCAGCTTTTAGTGGTTTATTATAAATTTATATATTTTATGTTTTACTTTTCAAGGTTTTTTTACTTCAATGATGAAACGCTAAATCTATCTGAATTCTGAAGAAATTATTGCAAATTTATGGTTTTTTATGTTGGGTTTTCTTTTTATTCATGCGTATAACATTTCACATGCTTTTTATTCTATGTTATTTATACTGTGTTTAGTTTTTAAATTGATTTTGGTTAACAAACATTCTTAAAATCCCGGGAAACGCTTGATAAATTATCACCTGTGTAGGTTGATAATTTATAATTTTTAAAACTGTTACCACATGTATATTTACAGATCCTCAAGAACTTTCCAATATTTTTAATTAATAAATAACCAACAACTTTTGAAGGATGCGACTCTCGATTCACAGACGTTCAGTAGATGGCGCCACTATTTTAAACTTTTAGTATTCCAACCATGAAGCTACAGATGCTTCATGATTCTGTAGATTCGAATAAGATTCTGATAAAGATTCGAAAAAAATTTCATTTTAAAGGAATTTTTATGATCTTTTTCGTGACATAAATTTACAATCCTCAAATTATTATTTTAAATGCAAACTTGAAAAAAGTTACAAAAACAGCTTAAAAATTTAATTTTAAAAAATCTAAGAATTTTTCAAAAATCTTTCTTAGTGCACCCCTACATTATAAGAATCGCCATACAAAATTTCAGTCCTTTAGGTTCAGCGGTTTGGTCTGTACTTTGTATGTCAGTCAGTCAGTTACGGAACTGTCTTATATATATAGATTTTTATTACTATCTTTATATCGTAACGTTAACTTCATGTGCACGCATTATTTTCCTATGCTTTTTTTTATTATCTTTATAATAGCGTAATTTTCATACGATTTTAAACAACAATCGTTTTTAACTGGCATTCAATTGGCTGTTAAAACTTTATATTTACACCCTATTTAAAAGAAGTAGGGTGTAAAATGCAGGGTAGAAAGTTGGTAAAATCAAAATTTTGTGCAATGTATTTAATTTCTCGATTAAAAGTACTTTTTTTCTAAAAATTCATTTATTTCGCTTGAAAAGCTAAATATTTTATGCACGCGGTTTATATTATTATTCCTATCTTTATATCGTAACGTTAACTTCATGAGCGAGCATTTTCTTATGCTTTTTTTATTATCTTTATAATAGCTTTATTTTCAAATGGTTTTAAACAACTATCGTTTTTATTCATATTATGTTGGTTTTTTATTAATTAAAAATTAAGGGTAATTAATTTCTATTCCGGAAGTTCTCATTATCTTTATTTTCATATGCATTTTCATTTATGAATTATTCAAATGTTGGTTAAAAAACTTTTGCGTAATTTATACATTTGTGTGGTTTAATTATTGAAATTAATAAATTTATATTTGTGGAGAGGATGTTTCAGTTTTTAGTGGTACTATGATGAAAGGTTGAATGTACCAACATTCTGAGGAGTTTATTATGGAGAGAAAAGGAATTTAATATGTAGAGGATGTTTATAGGAGTTAAATGTGGAGAGGAGTTGAATGGTTTGCAGCCCTCAATCAAACACTTCATTTTTTAAGAGGCAACGCTGCAGTCATATCATGGTTCTATTGGAAATTTCTACTGAACCTGTAATTGCAGCTTTTTTTTTTTTTTTTGCCCCAATGATGAAAGGCTAATTCTAGCTGAATTCTGAGGAGTTTATTATAAATTTATATATTTTGATATTGGGTTTTCCTTTTATTCATGTGTATAAGATTTCACGAGGGTTTTTTTCTGTTATTTATACTGTGCTTAGTTTTAAATTTTGGTTAACAAACATTAGAGAATTTGACATTTTTACTTTTCAGATTTTAGTACTACAGTGATGAAAGGCTGAAATTCTGAGACGTGTATAAAATTTCACATATTTTTTCTATGTTATTTATACTGTGTTTATTTTTAAATTGATTTTGGTTAACAAACATTCTTAAAATCCCGGGCACTTCAGCTAGTCAGTACTAAAGAGGAGTGTACGATGCGAAACAATAAATTGACCGCTGCATCAAAATCAGGTAAATAGTATCATAATAAATCCAATTACGAAATTCCCCCTCCTTATTTCAATTGTCATCCATCGCCATCTGCTGTCTTTAAACTTCCACCTTACTTATAATTCATACCGTATAACCATTTACCTCTAATCATAATGAAACCCTCAAAGAGATGTAAATAAATGCCGTCTCTAAATCTTGTAAATTTGTTAAATTCTGAAATTTCCCCTCTTCCTGTTCAATTCCATGCCAGAGACGTAGAATGGAAATTTTAGAGCTCTGTTCTGATATCCGTATGCATAATTAATTTCGACTAATTCTGAGAGTTAACGTATTCCAGCGGAGTGGTTTCTTCCGACGAGATAGGGAGCTCAAATACAGAACGAATTTGTGTACCCTCAACTCTATTCCCGTTCGGGGATCAGAAAATCCTGTCGCAGGTTGAAATCATTTCTCTTTGTATCGGTCATTGTTTGAAATATCAGCGTACATTAAATTGTTTTTCTTGGAAACTTAAGATATGAATGGGAAGAAATATGAAAGTTTTGTTTATCTTGTAATGTTAAGGAGAGGGTTGCAAGAAAGAAGAGACCTTCTAATAAAATACTTGATCTGTTTGAGCATTTTATAAATCCTTAATATTTAGAGTAGCTTTCAGTTTGTTTAAAATGATTCAAAGGGGATTGCCAAGAGATTTTTACGTATCTTGTAAAACAGTCTCGGATGGTTTACTTTGCAATATTTGGACTATTTATCTCAATTTTCATGTCATAGAATTTCATCTCACGCAAATTTAAAGTACGAACTTTATGCGAGAGACGTCAAGGGAATTATATAAGCGCTTTTAGGCTCACAGAAGTATCGTATATGATAGATGCTGCTCTAAGTTAAGCAATAGTACACGGAAGATAATCGCCATAATAACGCCTGGGTTTCATTCAGGGTTTTTTATCTTTCTTTTAGACTAGTTAATGCTAGTTGTACTTTAACGATACAGTGAGATACTTTACCCGAGATACTTTTCGTGAGGTTTGGGTATTCCTGAGGGATAACATCAGAAGCTGTGAATCTGTTATGTTACACAACGTGATCTTATACTTTATCTATCGTGTGTAGCGTTTCATGTTAATATCTACCCAAGGTATAATTTTGCGTGCTACGTATATGCTACATATGTGTTTCTTTAACTAATTCAGTCTGAAGCTTTAGCCATCGTGTTTAGCATATGAGGGTTTCACTCACCTAATGGATAACATAAAAATGCGTATTTGTTACTTTAACCCTTCAGCGGGCGCGCCCATGTATAAAGTGAAACATTTTCGTAATTTTGAATGGTTTGTTTTTATATGTAAGGTTTGAATGTTCTAAGCAGTCTGTATTTATAGCTACACCCTTTCTAATGCAGGTCTGATTTTCTGACCCTTGTATTCCTTTCCATTCATTGTGAGTCGTGATTTAACCGCGGTAAACCAGCGATTATACTGGATTGCAATACGACAAAATTATGAGTTGGTGTAGTAGATCAAATGTGCAGCTATTACACGGTATTCGGCATATCACGAAGATGGACAATCTCATTGATTTTTAGGTTTTTGGACATAATAGGAATTGATTGGCAAGTTGTCCTTAAATGCATTAAATCAGGCATTTGTGAAATAAGGCTATTGTATCTGCATTCTTTGGCCTTCAATTATAAATATATCTCAATATTATCAACATATTATATCTTGTCATAGAACGCAGAATTATTATTTTCAATTTGAAAAAAAAAGTTTATTACAAAAGGAATAATCAAGGTTGAAAGAGACGTTGCACTTTATGCAACGCGCGCCTCCTGATGTTCCAAAAATTGGCACGCCCACTGAAGGGTTAATCACCGTAGTACGATAATTCAACCAGCCTGCTTACCTAATGAGGTTATCACCTACCAAAGAGATAACAGCTTAAGATACCTACCTAATACTTAGCTGTTTGAAACTCCATTAACCGTGTTTAGATTATGAGAAATCATCGTAAGATATGTATCTGCTACTTTACCGAATATAGCAAATATTTCATCCCCCATTCTTTGCTTATGAGATTATCCCCCACATGGACATGAATATCAAAAGATACGTATACAAATGTTGTTTTACAGTACGTTACTTCTTATTTTATTCACCGTGCTTAACGTATCAGGTTAACCGATTTAATGAGGGATAAAATCGTAAGCATCTCAGTAATTAAGCATCTTTCATCATGCATCAGGCTTTCCAGGAAAGGAGGAGGAAAACCTAATATGCGTTATGATAACAAACCATATATTTCATTAGAAGGATTTAAACCTAAAAGGGACGTAAAACAATGTTTTGCACTGAAGCAAGGTAAACAAAAATAGCGTATATCTTGAAACTCGTCACTATATATCATTACTCTTATGTCACAACCTCTCTCTCTTTGGATACCAAATATAAATGCATATTCGTAGTTGCAGGGACAATTTATCTAAATTTTTATTCTTCATTTCGAAACTGGATCACTGAAGAATTTTTACTCGGATTACTTGTTACTCATATCTTATTCAGAAGGACTCTCGGCGTATAGAATACAAGTGGAATTCAAATGAAGCAATTGATAGCTGGAACACAGTAGAGGAGAAGGTGGGATTATGGATCCCCCTTTGGTTTTTGGCTCCCTGTGGTCATACGAAAGACTGATTTTCATATTTTAGAGCTCTAACCTCTTCCATAACTCATCATCTAAACATCCTTAAGTGGATTTGCCGTTAAATCAAATTTTAAGATGTATACATGAAAAAAGTCAAAACTTGCAGGTGACCCAAAGTGGAGGGTAATATGGACCCCCACCTTTTTTTACCAAAAAAATCATTTATCTATTTATTAAAGAGCTGGAGACAAAAAAGAGAAAAGTTTTCAAATGAAAAAGGGAAAGAAAGATTATATATTACTAAACAGCTGAATCCTCAAATATTATCTATATAAAAAAAAATTCAATTTTGGCGACAAAAGTCGCAAATACAAAACTCAGCTTCTGCTCCGGTGCACACAGAATAAGTCCAGTGTAGACTCATCCCACAACGAATCCAAAGTTCTCCTCATGTGTCATCTTTGAATGCACCTTCACAGAAGATGCACAGTGCTTCTTGCTGGTCTGGACCATCTCTTGTAAACATGTGGGCTTGTATCCATCCAGAGGGATGAGCTCTTCCAATTGCTCCGGATGGGGCTCCATTCAAAGCTGATACGTTAAGATTTTACGAGGAAATATCATCATTGGTAGAAAATATGTTTACCCAGCACTCATGCAGAAAACCAGAGTTACCAGAGAACCACGTTCAGCTGTAGTCACAGCTCCCACCTGACGTTTTCTCTTCAACCCGATGACTTGGAAAACTTTTGACTGAACCACACTTAAACCAGTCTTATGTACATTGAAGATTCTGGAAATGATTCCCAGAACACAAGCCTTCCAGCAAATAAAAACAACACAATCACCTGCTCACGTTTGAATCCTTCTGCATGTGCATATGACGTCCCTGTAGATTTTCTGGTCGAAATTTGTCTGACGAGTGAGGAATCGCTCTAGCCAGTCTCTCCCTACTGCTTCGTTTATGAAAGTGTGGGAGATATTATTGCGTTCAGCCAATTGGAATGCCAATTTCTTCACATCTTGTCGAGTGAGACCGTGAAATACTGACTCCATCTCTAGCAAATAGGCCACTAACTCTTTTTCAGTGTAATCTGGCAAAACAGGCTTCCTCCCTACTTTTTGTGCCAGGTGATGGCCGAATGGCTGGGGCACTGGCATTTGGTTCAGATCATGTACGTTTGAGTCCCACTGATGGCATGGATGTTTGTAGCCGTTCGGAATCGGCTTTAAACTGTAGGTCCTGGTCTAATTTAGCCCTTGTATAACAAAAGTTGACCGTAGCGCTCCAAAACAAAACAAAACCCTAGTTTTTGTATAACCAAATCTGCTGCTGGCTTATCCACTTGTGAAGCCAATAATCTCAAAGTTATTCTTGATACACCAAACACTCTTGTTACACCTCCTTTAGTCCCATTTCTCCGCATCTTAGCTTCTGCATAGCCTCAACAATCTTCACCCTATCCCAACTTCTGCGCACTACAGCGTCCTTGCTAGCGGGAGATTTCTTCTCAACTTGCATTCTTAGCTTCCAGAATAACCGAAAAGGATTACAAAACATTAAAATAAAATTTATCCCAATGAAATCATCTGTGGAATCGCATTTTCACATGGAAACATTATTATTACGTTATCGAAACAGGTTGTTGGTAATATGGACCCGGGTCCATAATATTAGCACCCATGGGGGTCCATATTTCAAACAACTCCATCTTGGAAACAAACTTGTTTTTCACATTATGAGTTACATTGAATTTAATTTCGAACTAGCTCAAAAAGAACTTCATGTCGTGTAGAATAAGGCACAGGAATCATTTTTTACAAAACATTAGTATATATGTAAAATATTCACTTTTACTTTCCTCAGAGTTCAAAAGTTTGAAAACTCGAAAAACAAACAATTGGCCACAGGACATCTTTCGCGAGTGAACTGGGGTCAATGACCTTGGCTATCCATTGCAGCCACCTAGGGGTTCTTTATCACAGCTATAATTAGCGGCTGCACCTGCGCATAGGGCAGAAATTAAGGGAGTCCATAATAAATGCAGGGTTCATAATCCCACCTTCTCCTCTAACTGTACAGTATCTTGTGGGATCGAAATTGTATCATTATACACGTGTGCCCCATCCGAGAGCCTACTGTATGATAATTGCACTAATGTTGCATCAGTTAATGGTATTGTGAACATTTTATATGCAATGTTTCTCCTTAATTGAAATTTTCAACGCGGCGTGCACTTAAAGTTCAGCGTGGACCACCGAAATCCCAAGCGATATTCAACGAGTTAATGCTATTTTTGACAACGCAGTTAGAAAGCAATATTCCCATCGAGTTAAGACTGTCTTTTGTAAAAACGTGCGAGACCAGAGTGCGGCTTCATTTCCCTATCCAGCATTAATTCCATGGTAAGATTTTCAATCCACTATTCCAGCATATTCGTAATCTAAACTAGGTGGATTTTGAGAAAATAGAACTCTTTATTATGGAACTATACACCGTGTTACAAAATCAGTTTAGACATTATTCCTTTATTAAAAGCTTTATGTATGAGACGGAAAAGTAAACTGTAAAAGAATTTCGAGAATGTTCGAATGGAATTTCAGTTAATTTAAATGCAAATTTTAAGTCCTCAACCTGCAAGTTATTTTTAAATTTATGCAATTTTGAAACCATTATTTTCCATATGTTTCAAAAACGCCTCCCATTCTGAGAAACAATATATTAAATATGAAGAAATTAATACGGTGTGTTGGAGATAATTGTTTTAGTATAGTGTTAAAATAAAAAAATTCAAACATGCTTAGGCTAAGAAATTTCCGAAATTCAAGTTTACTTTTTTTTACTGTAACAGTTGACTTTATTAAAAATTCCGAGATGGAAACTAAAACTTTTGCGTGCACCATTTTCTTGTTAATGTTCCTGCTTTCTTTGGACCTGAGGACAATCTGTCAGTCGTTTACCAATCTATATATATATAAAACGCGTAGGTATGCTGCACAAAAATCGACGATATTTCTACACTCCGAATGGCAACGGCTGCAACTACCGGATGTAAACATTAGCGGCTGTCCGCAATTTAAAACCGCGTGTGTATAGAGGCGGCATATGTTACAACCGCTGATCTTTTGACAAAATATGTTTAGACCTATCAAATCCAGTGTTTAGTCATGGACACTTGTATGTAGGTTTATCTAGAGTCCGTTCTTTTGATTCTGTCACTGTAGTATCTCCTACTTTTGAAATACTCAACTGTATATATCAAGAAGTTTTATGAATATCATAGTTGTAATCCACACTATATTTTAGTACTTGCTGAATTTTTACTCCATTTTAAAAGTGAAGATATTTTCCCAAATGTAATTCACACTATATGTTAGTACTTGCTGAATTTTTACTCCATTTTTTAAGTGAAAAAAATTTTCCTCAACAATTTCTTATTTGATATAATGATAAAGTGTAGATATCTTAATTCTGAAAATTGTACACATAGAGAGGGATGTAATTTTTAAAATCATTGGTGTTGGGTTTCTCAATCTTATCTTTAACTCTGTTCTGAAGTAATGGAAATTCACATCTTTTAATCACGATTTTTTAGAATCAGCGTTATAGTGAATTTAGAAATGATTATAATTTTTTTGGCTGAGCTCCCACTACCCCTTAACAACGTATATTTATGATTACAGGTAATGATAACATTCCTTACATAGGTTACTTTCAGTTGAGTTGTTTTGCAAAAGAAAATATAAAACTAAAAGCGACCATGCTGGTCGCGCAGCAGCTAGTGCATATGAATTCCTCAATTCCAGAGTATTTTTACTTGTATTTCAGAATAATCTGTATATCTTGTGACAAAGATAAAGTTAAATATATATATTTTTTAATTTGACTCTAAATGAAAGAACGGTGTGTAGAGTCCAAATAAACGAATGCAATCCCGCCATCAACGTAATTCATTTTTTGTTTCTGTACGTCTAATTCTTCAAAACGCACTAAAAGTTTTGCCTTAACTGTATTCAAGTGAAAGTATTTTTCTTTTGGAGCAGAGGGAGATTTAAGAATTATTGGTTGAATAAATTGGAGCAGAGGGGGATTTAAGAATTATTGGTTGAATAAATTGTCTATGCTGTTCAAATTTAGAAACTTTAAATATTGCTAGATAGGTGATGTTCTGGTAAGCTGATATTTTTCTTAGACAACTTTATTTATAAACTTAAAGTTTTATGTGCAGTTTTATAAGAACATGAAACAATATCTGTTATTTCGGTAAAAGCCGGTAGTGATTAAATTTCCCAGTATACAATAAGAAATAATAAGGTTTAAAATGGGTTGAGTGTTTCCTGGCATTTTTTGCAAATGTTTATAAAGGAAATAAACTTATGCTTAGGTGAGTGTGGTACTAGATTGACTACCTTTTATTTATATCGATATAAATTGCAAATTCCTGTTAGTTATTGGCTATATTCCTCCCTTGATTATCTGCGTTAATCAATGCTAGTTTGTGAACGGGAAACCGTAAAACTTCGATTGTCCAGAAATGTTTCTATATATAAAAAATTAGAAATGAAACAGTCGTGCATTTTAAATATACACTCTGCAAATCCAATTAATGAATTTTACCGAGAGTAATAATAAAAAAAAATTGAGTAAATTTTGTATTCTCATCGAGGTCGTTCAGTTGCTGTTTAATTTATGATTTGTTGATGTAACGACTTGAAACCATAACCAATGCTAGTTTGTGAACGGGAAAGCGAAAAACTTCGATTGTCCAGAAATGTTTCTAAATATAAAAAATTAGAAATGAAACAGTCGTACATTTTAAATATACACTCTGCAAATCCAATTAATAAATTTTACCAAGAGTAACAATAAAAAAAGATTGCGTAAATTTTATATCCTCATAGGAGCCGTTTAGTTGCTATTTAATTTATGATTTGTTGATATAACAACTTGAAACCATATATGCCTTCATTCATCTTAATGGTTGTTTTGAATAGATATAATTGCAAGATAAAAAGAACTTTTTATATACCATGTTTTTAAATTTTCTGTTGAATCGTATAAACTTGACAATTCTATGTATTAATAAATACTTTTCTTAAAATTTTTTTATGAAGTATCCCATCAACTTGAAAGAAAATTATCAAATGCGTAATAAAGAGGTATCAAATGCGTAATCAATCCTTTAGCTCGAGAATTGGAAGTTAACTTGCGTTTAACTTTTCATTCCCGTCCCGGTCGATAGATGACTGTACCATTCTACAAAACAAAATTAACTGAAATGGAATTGAAATCTGCTTAAAGGTGGCTAAAAGTATTAAAATAATGCATTGTCATCGTGTTCTGAACTATTCTAAAAGTTTCAAATGTCTACCTGGTCGGGAAGTTAGTTAAAAATCGACTACAAGATTTGTACCGGACAAACACACAAACAAACAAGAAAGCGTGTCGTATTGCCTGTCCTGATCTTATTTTTCTAGGACGTGAATCGTAGTTTATTTGGTTAGTACATATTATTTTATATTGAAAGATATTTGGTTGCGTTGTGTTAGTTATTTTTTTTAATCCAACCCAAAGCTCTGGACATCAATTGGCGACAACGAACCTGTCAATTAACTATAAATTAAACAAACTCATTAAATTTAAAATAAATCATAATTTATTTACAAAAAAATTATTATTTACAATTTATACTAACAAACATTTATAACCACAATCCTTCGTTGCAAAAATTTCCAATTATGAGCTTTATCAATTACTCAATTATCTACCTTTCTAGAATTAGGGAGCGTAAAGACTTAAAATCAACTATCACAAATTTGACTCCAATCGAAATAATCTATACTCTTTTTCTATCTCTCTAAAACACCAAAACGAACTCGAAACCGTGGGAACTGAACAAATCAAATAATGATAAGCACTCACTCAGTTTTCTGATCTCTGACAACTGTTGACGTTCGATTTCTGCGCTGGAGTTCGGGGGTCGAAAACCTTCCTTGGCATGGGCCGGTCACGTCTGGTTTTATGATGGGGACTACTTCTCGACGTCTGGCGGAATATTTAATCCGTCTCTACTCGATGATTCAATCAGGATCTTTCTCCTATTCTCAGGTGCGGTCTCCACTTTACGAACTGATGATGGTGTCTTTACTTCACTCATATGAGGATTCCACTCGACGAACTCAATAAACGTCTCTGCGTAACTTTAGATGCGGCTCCACTCGACAAACTGTCTATTTTTCTCTACGTAATATTAGATGCGGCTCCACCAACAGCTTCACCCGGCGAAAGATCCAATTCAAAATGCTATGACAAACAACACAGGGGTGCGGGGACCCAACAGCTTCCCCGACGAAATCTTAATCTTTTTCAAACTCTGTTTCACGTATATATTTTCTTTCATCCCCTTTCTCTAAATTTAATCCCGCCTTCTCATAAAAACTCTAGCCAATCCAAGACACCGCAATATTTTTATTCGCCTGACCAAAACTCGCTCTTTTCGATTGGATGCCCCTCTCACACCGTGCACACCCCCATCAGGCCAACCGCCAGACCTCCCACGTAACCTGCAGACGACCCCACACTCTGACTGCCATAAATTGTTCAACAAAGGGTATTATATTATAACGTCCTCCATGGCTATACCTCCGCCTATCTCGTCTGGCATCGGAAACCACAGACAAACCGCTGTCGTCAACCTCCTCTCCTGCCCAAACATAAAAGGGACCGTCTTATTCTTTAATTAAAATAACCTTCTACGCCGGTTTTCTCACCCTTAACTATAAATGTAATGTTGCAGCCTTTAAATATATTTCTTCTCAATATTTTAATATAATTTTTATCCAAATTGAAGGCGCATCATTACTAAGCGAGTTAATAAAAACATTGTAAAAATGAATAATTCCAGTTCCCATGAAATGCGTTCATTAAATTGTTTATAGGCGTGTGTTGAAATGAGTAATATACAGTGATATGAATAGGCATTTATCAAAATAATAAATATTTATCCACATGATAACATATTTTTACTAACACGTTTTCTTTTAGTAAAAATATGTTATAGCCCTATGTTAATGAACTAATGCAACATTCACAAGGACTATTTGTATTTTATTTCTAAACTTTTTGGGATGGGCATATAATGCTCTCACCGATAATTAGAAGTTCCGTGTATTCTGACAGCTACATCTTCACAAGAAACTATCATCATTTTTCTCTAAGTTACTGTCCGCTTTGTAATTATATCTATCATTTAAATACCAACCTTATTATCTAATGAACAAAATGCCGATATATATCGCGCCGTTATCTGTTGTGCGAAAGTGTCCATTCCTCAATTTTTCTTCCCATTTTGTTGCTAAAACAACTATTTACTGTAACCGCTTCGTTTGTTACATGTTTTTTTTTTTTTTATTTGAAGTTCCGAGTCACTATCACATGTAAGAGTCAACATAAAATTCAATTAATTTTCCGAAAGCAATGAAAATACTCCGGAAAACAATGAAAATACTTAAAGTAACTGATTATGTATTAGAATATAAATTAATTCTTATCTAAAAGTTCTGATAGTGTTATACGTTATCCAACTGAGAAGAGCATTTCTTATGCGATCAGCTCAAATAGAAAAGATAAATACTATATAATTAGTAAAATCAATCCATCAGACTGAAGCCAGCCAAAAAATTATTTTTCACACTGCAGCCATCACTCGCGATTCTCCGTGTCTTCGGACTCCTCCCCTGTTTGTAATTTGACTTTGCTTTTATCCCAAACAATAACGAAACCTTTTCCAGAAATGTAAATAGAGAGGGGCCCCCGAATATAACAAATTCTATTGCTAAATCTCCGCATTTCCTTTCAAGCGGTATGCAGAATGAAAATTCCAGATTAAAGGTTCTACTCCCGTATGCATAATTAATCTCAACCATTCGAGGAATTAACTTAATTTAGCTTCAGGGTATTCTTCAGACAAGTGAGCCAATGGAAGTATAAAGTAATTTCTTGTCTCCGGCCAGAAGTTCGTGTTCGGGAAGCAAAGACTTTTCGCGGGAATCTATTGCAGTTTTGCTGTCATCCGAAAAAAAAAAAATGGCAGAACTGTGTACTCTGTTCCTGAAATTTCAAGTAGAGATGTGATATGAATATGAATACGAATTTAAGTACGACATTTTTTATTGCATTCATGACACCCGAGGGAGAAAGTTGTTCCTGTTTATAGTAAAAATGGATAATATTGCGATTATATAAATGTATAAATTAATGTATGGTAAGAGAACATTTAGGGTTGTTTTAAAGACCTCTAAAAACTGCTCTGTGTAAAATTCACTCCATATTTCCATGAACACTGTTTTGTAACAAATCTATATAAATAAAAGAAAAACTTTGTCGGTCGGGGAACAATTCCGGGCAGACCGTTTTCGGTATTGCATCCGTTATGAAATTCGGCCATGTTTGAAAATGTCGAAATCGATGTAATTTTTTTTCATGAAAGTACATAAATGTTACATAATTGGAAAGAGCTTTAAATTCTGATAATTTTTTCTGAGTACACTTTTCTGCGTATACCTATTAAAGTAATAAGTGTACTGCGTACATTTATTATTAGTTTATTAGTTTTAGACATTTCAGTTCTAAATGCATTATCCACCGAACAAAACATAACGCCATGTTTTACGATGTAAACGCATAAGCGTGATTCTAACTAAAAAATGAATCACTGAAAAGAAATGTTTCATTGTGTGTCTTAATTTTTTAATTATTTTTCTATTTTTCATACTTTTAATTTGAACTTTTTAATCATAAAAAGATCATTTGAAGATGAACTGTTTTTTTTTTTTGGGGGGGGGGGGGAGGGGGATTTTTGGCAGTTAAAATTGAAAAAAAAATTAAAGTGAACTGTGATTCGATAGCTGAACGAAGCCCGGCTAAAGCGATAATAAAGTATTTTGCAGAAAAGTTTTTTTTTTTAGGGGGGGGGGATTATTTGTGGAGTAGTTCACTGTATAAAAGCCGTCGATTCTACTGCATTTTACTGTATTCTGTGAATTAAAAATCCCGTATTTTTCAAAGATATTTCTCTACCGTTGATGCAGTTAGGATTTCACCAGTGATGAAAAAAATCTATTTCACTAAAATCTATTTGTAGAGGATAGTTTAGTGAAAACAAAAGAATTTACCACGGCATTCAATGTTACCTTTCTCAAAGTTTTTTTTTTTTTTAAACCGTTAGAGAAGGGATTAGAGTGCGAAGTACCCGCTCTCGTAACCGCATCCCGGATTCCGCCAAACTCAGTAAACGTTGATCAAAATTTCGGATAGCATGTGCAGTTGTCATCATCATACTAAGAAAATATAACCTACTCTGAGATAACATGTTTACAGAGATTTCACATTCCATTAGTTTTCACGGTACGTTTTACGAGCCAATAAGTTACGTTAAATAACGTAGCGTCTCGACCTTCAAACAGGCCAAGCCAATTTTTTTATAGGGTTAAATAAGAATAAATTTTCCTAACTGTGAAATATTTGATGGATTTTAAAACTCTATATTAGTTATGTTTACGTCATTTAAATAGTAAAATTTAATTAGCATAAGTATTGTAGTTAACACTTTTAATACTGGAAATGTTTTCCTTTTTGTGCCATTGTATGTCAGTATCGTATGAGATGGTATGACTACCTTTCACAGGACGTGAATTATTGCATCCTTGATCTAAGAGGGTTGATCCCTGGCCTGGCAATAACTCGTTTTTAATCGGAGAAAATCATTGAATATGGTGTAAGGCTTATGGTCGCGTTACACAGTGACTCCTCATATCTCCTCCAATTAATAATAAAATACAAAACAGCACAATCCAGCCTTGATCGCAGAAGAAAACAGCATATATTTTTTTATATCCATCAATACTGTAAAATTATTTTGAACATCAAATTCGCGTGGAATGACATAAACTGCATAAAATAACATTATATAATACAATACAATACAATCAAGCCTTGTAAATAAAATAAAAGAAATTCTAAAGTTTTTTTTCTTATAAATTCACCGACACAAAAAAATATTTTTAACATACATCCTCATATTGCATCAACTGCATTAAAATAATAACATAATACAATGAAATTCAATTCAACCTTGTATATGAAAAAAAATCCGAAAGCTGTATTTTCTTTATCAACTTACTTATGCTTATAAAAATATTAACTATAAGTATATAAGCCAAACATTATAAGAATGTACGAGGTTTACATGATTACCTCCCAAAAAAAAAAGCATATGATAGAGAAGACTTCACAAACTATCTTTCCCATTTTGTAATCGTATGACTATCTTTATATATAAAAGGCAAAGACTGTGTGTATGTGACCGAGTTTTTGTCTGCTCGCGGCACGGCGCAAAGACGGCCGGTCGGACAGTCTTGAGATTCGGCACGAAGATGCCCCCCGAGGTCACATTATGCACCTCGAAGCCCTTTTTTCGATTTTTTAATTAGATTTTCCGTAATTGAATATTTAGTCGCGATTTGGAGCTCCCGGACGAGTAAAAGCTCCGTAAATCCTAACGTATCCGTCCAAGAATTTTTTTTTTCGGACGAGCCTATACGGGAAAGATGACACTATACGAAAATCACAATTAAAATTGTCTGTCTTAATTTATCGATTAATTGTGATTTTTTTTCGATCGGCTGTACGCACCCGTTTTTCGGGAAAAAACGCGATTTTGGCCGCGACCCTTTTTTCCAAATTGTCGAATCGATACGTAAATGTTGTTACATTTTTACGAAATTTTTATCTCAGAGACCCTAGACATCACAGTTTCGAAAGCCAAAACCAAAATTAATTTACAAATTGTAGTTATTTTTTAATAATTTATTTTATGATTCGGAAACTCTTGCGAGACATCTCATTTTGGAGATTTCGTTCTTCATTTCCGGACGAAGGTAAACCGGGTGAAAATAGGCATGTCTTTTTCACGTCAAGCACGTGATGTGTTGGGGCGTTTGTTTTCTATGAGGGATTGGGTGGTTAAAGGAAATCGATTACTGTTGCAGTGAAAATCGATTAAAAAATCGCATTTAGTAATGCAGTAATTTTTTTGGTCAACACTTAGTTAATATCATATAATTTGTGGTGTGTCTGTGGGAAAAATCTATGAAGATTTCAAAGAATTTCAGCACAATAAACATCTTAATACGTTTTTCGTCTCGCTGACTGTTGTGAAAAGTTTTAAGTAATCCTATGTCAAAAATTTTGCCAAAATGTGCCAGAAAGGATTAAATTTATATGGGTAAAATAATGTATCGTGGTGAGGAAAAGGATGACAGTGACGCCCATTGACGAAGGGTTAAGGCTACTAAAAAATTGGTAATTACATTACCCGAGCAACGCCGGGACGGGTACAGCTAGTTCTACTAAATAACGTCATAAGTAGCCCGGTGGTGTAGTGGTTAAAAACGTCAAGCTGCCATCCCATAGGTCCAGGGTTCAACCCTGTGACTGGTCGACTCAGCCTTTCATCCCTTCAGTGGGTCGATAAAATGAGGACCAAGCATGCTTAGAAACTAAACTCTGGGGGTCCCACCTGACTGAGACATATGCTGTATGGCACCCCAAGCCCACGGTTACGAAAGCGGAGATGGGTACCGCCGGCCCTGGTCCACATCGGACTGTTGCACTGTGATTTTAAGTTTTAACGTAAGTTCTAATCACGAACTTATAATTCATGGTTTCTTTCCCCTGCATAATTTTCGTCATAATTATGTAACAATTAACGATCCAAAAGACTCAGGCAGAGAGGAAACGTATACTCTACAACGTTCTCATTATAGAATACAAAGAAATGATCCGAGAGAAAAATATAAAATTTCAAAAGGATATCTATGGTGCCCGGTATAAAGGGTTTAAGTCAATAAAAGTGATTTTTATATACTACTTGTTAGTATTGATTAAAAATAAAATCTTTTGACTTGTATAAAAGGCTTAAGTCTATCAATTTTGTATACAAAAGTACATTTCTTTGTACAAAAGACTCAAGTCGAAATTATTGTTCTGCGATTGGTATAAAAGCCAATAACTTGGTATATTAAAATCACTGCTTTTGACTTAAGCCCTTTATACCGGGCACCATAGATACATTATACCAAATTTTCAATTAGAATAATCTCAGTAATTCTCAGCTTCAACTAGACAGAACATATACACTTTAAAATTTTACATTTTAGAACATAATTTAAAGTATTTCGTCAAAAATTTAAATTCATTAAATATTAATCTGTCTTTATTCTTATTTCCCTGGAGACAAAAAAAAAAGCGGAAAATCCCCCACTAACGATTCTCTGTTCGCAACAGTTACAGTTTCAAACCCTTTTTTTTTCCCCAAAAGCTGTCTCATTTGCTTGTTTATCTCACTCAGGCTGTAAGAGAAAGAGGACATTACTGAATACGGGTTCATTAGATGTCAGAGATTAATATATAATACTAAGTAAGATGGATCAGCACCACTATAATTGAGGTCACTAACTGTTGTCAAGCTATGTGTCTTACTTACGCATAAGAAATATAATGGGGGAATATAATGGCTTATCATTAGAGTATTATCGGTTATGTTATTTTTACTAAAAATGATGTTTGCTTTCGCCTCATATGTGACGCGGCTATTGAGCTTTTGTTGTTTACTAATTTTGTTGATTATATTTGTTAGGTTCTATTGCAATGAATGTCGGTATATTCTCGTTATTTTATTTATTACGGCAAACGCTGATTGTATATGAAAATCCACTACTTTTTGAATTTTTGTATAATTGTAAGTTAAGTATTCTGTATCATATTTAAGTTGATTAAAAAAGGGGGAAAATGGGAAATTGTTCACTGGATCTGTGATTGGTGGCTGCTTTTGGGGAAGTGAATTGTTTCTCTGGGTGGTAGTATATTATGTCTTCCGGTACAGTGTTCCGCACTGTATCGTTACTATTGCTCAATATGTGCTGGACTTGACGGATAGTAGTCGGCAAGCGGACACTGTTGAACGGCTAGTTATCAGTTTTTCGTATGCGTTTGGGCTAGGTGGTAATTGTGTTGCATTATTAAAAATGAAGTAACAACTGGTTCAGCATATTTATCACCAGCTTTAATAGTATTTTTTTAAATAGTGTTTTTATCATCTTGGTAATTTAGTTTTTTTATGCCTAAAAACGTCCATGTCATATTATTTCCACGGTTCATTCAGTTCATTTTGAGTTAGATAATTTCCAAAGGTTTGAGGAGAAAGCGAAATCAAAAAAGTATTGTTTAGACAAGAATTACAAACGGAAATTTTAAGTTACATTTACACATACGAACGGACCTCTCACTTGTACATTTCTTCAAAAGACAAGCTAATAATATTGAATAAATAAAAGTGGGGCATAAATAGAATTCCGTCTGGTAAAAGCAAAAACGGCAGGAAAGAATATATCTGCATACATAAAAGGTTTAAATAACAAGATTTTAAACTGTTTTCCAACATTCTTGACGAATTAACAGCTTTTTCTCAGTAGGTAAATACTGATAAATTAAAGGCAAGAGCTTCCGTAATCAAAGCATTCTATAAATGGTTGAGTATTTTATTTTATATTTTAGAAAGCTTTTTAGCGAAGAGTTAATATTCTTGCTTGAACTCGTAATATTGCATCTCTGTTTTGTATTATTTATTTCGGTGTTGTTTATGAAATTTTACAATGCTTGGTCAGAGAATTTTTATGACGAATTCGGTTCTTCTTTGACTTTTCTAATACCATACATTTTGATAGAAACAGGCAACTTCGAGCTTATCCATTCCTAAACGTTAAATCCCTATCTCTTATCAAGTGTTAGCAAGTGGAGTAGAAATAACAATCTATCCGATCCAATCCAATCCGTCCGGGTTTTGTGAGCTTATTCTTGATTCGGCTTGACACAAGACGCAAGCTCCAAGGGGCGATGTTGACCAGTGAGAGACCAGATGTAAAAAGATTTGGGGTAGGGAAGTCAAGAAGCACTGCTGTTGAGAAATGGGATCCATTTCTGTAGAAAATACGGAGGAAAATGCAAAGAAGTGGGGAATAAAGCATTTACTCAAATATCATTATCAGTAGCCTCTGCATGCTCAAACGAAATGAAAGCAATTTCATTTTAAATGTACAGTCCATAGATAATATTCCCAGGGGAGGTAATCCTTTTCTTGTGCCCTTGCCAAAATATAAAAAAAATATTTCCTCGAGTTCTGACATACCATCTAGTTTATTTATACGAAAGATGGACTTTCAGTGAAAGATTATTTTAAATTATAATGAATTTGAACTGAGCTATTTACAAAAGAAAGGAATTTTAACGGGTATGTTAATAGCATAAACTTTATAAAATAAATAACAGAAAATGAATGTAAATTTTTTTTATTGATGGCATGTTTGTTAATAAACGTCATAGACTGACATCGAAATTTATTTTTTTTTCATCGAAGCTGATTTATCAGAAAAAAAATAAATCAAAATGGTAATCGCTTATTTAAAAAAAACTTACCAAAATATGGGATAAAGACCGTAATTTGGAAATCTTTGTGAGGTATAAACGAGATGGTCCTTTCAAACTAAGGCGTATAAACGGGACTATTATTTTTTCAAATGCTCAGTCGAGAGAGTCGAAAAATCGATGTAAAAACGGAAAAGAGTGTATACGAGAGACTATAATTTAGAGGCCCCTTAAAAAATAAAATAAAATAAATTCTTTATCCACTTACTTTTTTTTAATTTTTTTTTTTTTTTTTTTTAACCATGGCGGTAAAAAGTTTTCTGATCCTTTTCCCTTACGTCACGTTTCCAAACCTTTAGTTTCTTGTCGAGGTTGTCGTATAAAATTTAGCTTATCCCTCCTCCTGAAGCGCGGAGAGACTCTGCTAATTGTGGGTTCATTAAATGTCCGGGATTAAGTCAGATTTAAAGAGAGGGGGACAAACAGCGCCGTAAAAGAGCCGCTAATTGCGGTTTAGATTCAGCTGTTTCTCTTGTTTTTAGCGGCAGGAATAAAAATGGAGGAGAAATTCGGATATATCTAGGGACAGAAAGTTGAACGGAAATTTTCTCGATTTCTAGCAATCGGTTTAAAAAAGGGAAATGAATAACTAAGAAATTATTGATAAGGGTTGGTGAGTATATCTTTCGGTTTATTGTGAACGTTATTCATCTGAAACAAAATTTATAATCAAAGGCGTAAATTTATTCTATTCAAAAAGAGCAGCGAATACTTTAACTTCCAAACTGTATTTCCCATTTGACCAAAAATGCATCATCAGTTTTATACATATTTCATGTTGCAAAAAATATATAATGCATTTTCAGTTTTTAGGCATGAAAATTGAAAAAGTTTCAGCCTTTTTCCACAGACTTATAGCATATACGTAGGTGAAACAGCTCGTGAAACACGTCCAACTACAATATAATGCAGGATCTCTATATTTTTTACCATAAGAGAATAACTTGTTTTTACACATTTTTAGAATGAACTAAAGCATGTATTTCCTTAAAAGTTTATCATATTAAGGAATAAAAGTCCTGTAGTTATTCTCTGTCAATTTAAAGGATTTTTTAACGACTAGGTTAAAAATTGTTTTCTAAATTTTAGAACAGTTTATTAATAAAATATATTGACCATTGAGATCAATAATGAAAATGTTAAAATACGTATTCCTTGTGGTGTGTCACCGTAATATAATTATTAGTTATAGTATTAGTGGTAGTACAAGTAATTAGAGAGTGATGCTCATATGTATAGTTCCAAATCAATTTATTAAACCAATCGTAAACATATACAAACAACATTATTCATTAAAGATTCCGAATTTCTATTTCATTAACACCATATATCTACATATACATTTCAATTTATCTTCCTTACTATATCTTATCAATACATTAATTCTGATTATTTATCTAACCTTCATTCTCATCAATATCACCCTACTAACATTTTTTATCTACTCCCTAACATTGTTATATTATCCTACATTCTTAATTGCTATACATAAACACATTACCAAAACTATTGCAAGATACTACTTCAATTAAGATGGATATACACAAGCACTATTTTATGATAGACATTTATGCATAAATGTAAAGATTTCACCTAATCTGCCCTATCTAATTAACTACGCTCTCTAATAGGCATTGGGCATTGCTAGGATAAGTCAAAATACTCTCCTACCTTGTCTGACGACACATCGGTATCACAAGTCTTGCTGGGAGAAACATAGGGCTCTCGTTTCGGTCAGCGGGCTGTCGGTTCCGGCGGAACTGCGGTCACTATCTGTTGCGGCGTTCTGCGGCGACTCCGAGAATACACTCGCGTTGGGAGAGCGTTCGTCACTCCGAAGGTCCGTACCTCATCACAAGCATGGCTGGGGGGTCATCGGGCTCTGGTCCAGGGTAACAGCTGCGATCATCGGCATGCGGTGGACTCAGGGTGCTTTACTCCGCATCTAGGCATCTGCTACGGGGGCGCGTTGGTCCAGGGGAAATGGCAGCTCCTCTCTCGCTAAATGACAGGTTAGTCGGTCGGCCTCTCCGGTAGTGGGGTCTGCATCTATCTCATATCGGTTTGCTTTTTCGGGTACCGAGGACTTGGCTTGTCTCTCCGGTATTCAGTTAGCAGCCCGTCATCTTCTCTCTTCCTTCGCTGTCTACCGGGGCTTATGTGTTCTTAGTGAAAGATCTCAACTCGTTCTGCTCTCTCTAAAAACTTTTCCTCTCGAGCTCAACTTCCATCATTAAATATTCAGGCCCTCATTGGTGGCCACCTTCTGTCCTATGGGTCGATCCGGGACCCCTTCATTGGCCGATCACCCATTTTATATTTCCATCTTCTCCAATCCATATTGACGGGGGCGTTCGCCCTTGCACCTGTCTGGGGTTTCTTACATCTTTGACTTCCCACGCTCTCGCCTGGGCCTCCTGTGGTGTTTCTAACGCCGGTCAACCTCGTAAATCGCCCTACCCCTTTTCTTCTCCTAACTGTGACTCCGTTTTCACATTTTCCTCAGCTCATTATCACCAGCTGGGCCCTTCGTTAAACGCAGCTGTTGACCGTTTTCTGCTTTCAATTGCCCCCTCTCAACTTGTTATCTCTCCTTGCCATTATCTCCTTGACACTATCTAGTCTCTACTTTGATCTCACAATTATCTGTATCGTTCCTGCTCAATGCCCAATGCCGTAGCTTGTGCTCTATAATATATTTCACACTTTTCGCATACTCAGATACCAAAACAAATTAAATTAATTCTTCTCAAATCAGTTAATTTTCAGATACCAAAACAAATAAAATATATATTATACACTTCATAAAATAATCAATACTCAAACCTTACATATATCTTCACTTACTAAAGTACTGAAAACCGCGCGAAATATCCATATATTTCGCAATTTCATTCTCAGCTACCAAAACAAATAAAATTATATTATACACTCCATTAAAATAATCAACAATCATACATTACATACTATATATATATATTCATACTTGAGTAAGGTATTTTTTTTTTAAAAAAAATTTCTTTATTAAATTGTCCTTGTATTCAATATCAATTTGCTGATTGTCCTTTCAGTTTTTTATGACTGTCCTCTGTTATTCGAGTTCAATAACCACTGTCGTGGAGAGCCTTTTGTTTTCTAGCAATGCCCAATATTTTAAACAAATCATTTTTTTTTGTATTTCATTCCTTCACTTCAGTAATTATTCATATAAAAAGCTTCATATTCCCCTTAATAATACAGTAGAATTACAGTTTCCTAACAATTCGTATCCCTTTCTGACGTAACTTCCTTACCTTTTGACATAACTCTATTTCATTTAAAACCTCCCTTCGATTCCAAATGTTTGTTTATTTACGATTGAAAGACATTCTCTTCCTGACCCGCCAAACGTGACAGCACTTGATTGATTACACTTCGACCCCTCATTTTCACCATAGCCAACTCGTTTTCTCGGCCATGCGTTATTCCCATGGGGCAAACCAGTTCTGTTTGGCGCTGGCTATTCACCTGTTACTTTTGCCTGCTATTTTAAGTAGTTGTCGGGACGAGTTTCTCAATGGTCTGCCTTTATCTTTAACCGGCACCTCTGCAATATTCCTTACCTTGCGTTGGCAACCCCAACTATTTCGACCGCGTGTTTTTGAAAATCTCATGTATTCAGCATTCAGCGCCATTGGGATTTGTAAGTATTCGTATCGTTCCTTTTTACTTTTATTCAACAATGATTTAATTGTTTTGTTTCCTATTATTTTTTTTTTAACAATTATCATATCTACTGTGTCATTCTCGTTATGTTATTTATCTATTTATTTTATTTTTTTTTTAGTGTGCGTTTATTTAATTGATTTTAATCATAGGCCCTCTTTGAACTCTTAAATCACGTTGTCTGACTTATGATTTCTATAGCCTACATTCATTTTAGTGATTTTGTTAACTATTCACTTCATTAATCATTCATATCACTTATTATTATTATTATTGTTAATATTTTCATTATTTCCGGCCACCTGCACGCGTTTATCCGAATGCCTGACTACTCATAATTACTTCTCCTCTAACCATCTAGCAGTTATTTTATGTATCTATCTCTATCGTTCGTTCATTCATGAATTATTTACTTGTTTCTGTATTTATTTAATGATTCATTTCTATGTATTTAATTTTATTTAATAAACCCCTATCATCGTTTATTTATTTATTTATTTATTTTTTTAGACAGGTGTATGGCAATTATCTAATTACCTTTCAATTATTATTATTATTATTATTATTTTTTTGTACTTATACTTATTTTTGCCTCTCGCACTTAAGCAATTGGCTGCCCTCTCAAGTATTTACATGTTGTTTTTAATTTATTTATTTATTGATTTATTCTTATTATTATTTTTTTTTTTTAACTTCGCGTGAAATCTCCTACTATCTTGTTGCCCCACGCCTTGTGTATGGATACCATCGCTTTGATCTGGACAAATATGACATTCTTTGTTTCCTTTGCGCTCATCCCGTCAATCTCATCTCAACTCTTCAGGTATGTATCTTTTAAATTTCATATCATATTAGTGCTACCCTTATCCATCTTGATTTTGCCCATAATGTATTCTAGAGTACGACTTCTATGTTCCAATTTGACTCCGCCCCTTTTCTGCCTGTGTGACACTTTTAAGAAACCATTAATCCTTAACCTCCTCCTCTTTGGGGCGTGTCCTATGACACGGGTCACTGTTTATTTACATTTTTTTGTTTTTGGCTGATAGGTTTTTAAATTTTTTTTTTTTTTTTTTAATTTATTTATTTTTTTTTTAATTATCACTTATCATTAATACTTATTACTCCTCGTGTTATTATTCTTGTGAGATAATTCTAGTCTTATTCGCATGTATTTAAATTACTTTGTGTTGGCCGCTGTTATCTTTTCAATACTACATTTAGCTTACTATACATTTTAATAATTTGACGCCTTTCTAGGTATTTACTATGCCATTATTTATTGTTTTGTTTACCTCTGCTATTTTTTGCAATCTCTTTCTTATTTGGCTTTATTATTATTATTATTATTTATTTATTTATTTGTTTATTTTGTCTATGCCTATCATTTTCTAATATTGTGATCTGACTACTTTATTTAAATTAATTTTTATTATTGTGCGCGGTGACTTTATAAATCTCAATAATGTGTTCCTATCTCTGTAAATTCGCAAAATTTCGAATTCCCCGTTCAATTGCCTATTTAATGCCTTAATTGAATTTAATCGTCGCAAACTTACAATTTCTCCTACGATAAATTGAATATTTCTTTCGCGCCGTTGATAGCGTATATTACTCTTGCGTGAATTTCGTATATTTGATTCCTTACTATGCGACTGTCCTGATCCGGCTGCTTGCTCACGAATGTTTGTCACCCTTTTCTGATCATTCTTACTCTCTTTAGTTTTCTTACCCGCTATGAGTAGTGTGTTGACATACATTGCGTTAATATTATTCAATTGTTGCTCGCTCTTTACTGAATTTTGTCGTATCGTATTGTGTGATTTCTCTAATTGCTCCGTATTCGACTGTTTCGATTTTTTGCAATTCGTCTCACATTTTTCTTTTACTCTTCGTTTATTATGTTTCCTGTCACCCTCGTAATTCTGTTTGAATTTTCGGAAAATTACACAATCATTAATTAAATGACCCTTATTCTCACAAGCGACACAGAAAGGCAACTGTTTATTTTCTTTTAAATGTAATTTTATTCGTTTAAATTCATCGCAGTTTTGAATTAAATGTCCGTTAATTTCGCATAAAATGCAAACTTCTGTATTATTGTCCTCCTGTATCTCTACCTTTTGCGCTACTGACCTCTCCTGTTCACACCTAGTTTTATCCTTCTGCGCTTCATTTAAATTTAATTCCTCCTGCGCTTCATTTAAATTTAATTCCTCCTGCGCTTCATTTAAATTTAATTCCTCCTGCTTTTGACCTGTGCAATTTAGACTTTTTGTCGCTTCCTCATTACTTATTATACACCCTATTTCGACCTTGCGTTCTTGCTCGCTTCTTACGCGTTCAATTTGTTTTGCCCTACTCACTGCTTCCTGAAATTTCTGCACATTTAATTCTCGCAACTCTTTTTCCATATCTTTATCGACCGCTTGCAAAAATTTAAATAACATGACTTGTTCTGTAGTTTCGTCCCCTTTAAATTGTATCCCAAAATATTCTAAAGTCGCCTTTTCAACTTGTACTGCCAATTGCTCAATATTTTGTTCGGGCACTTGCCTAATGTTTTCAAAATCTCTCTGTTTCTGCAGTGTTGCATATATATCTTCTAATCCCCTTGTCATTGTTTCATCTTTTGTTTTATTGCTAACCGTTATATTATTAATTATTGCCGTATTTTCTTCAATTTTTGTTGCAAAATCTACTGCCTGCTGAAAAGTTCGTGGGCGTAATGTCACTAATTCTTTTGCTATCTCCTGTCGTATTGATTTTATAAATTTATCTAGCATTATCTGGTCTATTTCATAAGTTTTCGCGACTTCCGATCCCAAAAATCGATAGACTACGCCTTTTATATGTTTATAGACATTTTCAATTTTCTGGCCTGGCAATTGTATAATCTTTTGAAATGCAACTTGGTTCATTAAATCTTCCGCGTTTCGTGGCATTTTAGCAATTATTTTTAAACCCAACTTACTCAAATAATATTATTTTACTGTTCCTGTATATAACTCCCTTTAATTCGTGCAAATTTCTTATCGTGCGCTTCCCACTCTGTCTTACTCACTCTTAACAATGCCCCGTTGCAAATTTTTTTTTTTAATTTGCGTACTTCTTCTTATATAACATTACCGCAGTATCAGTAATATTTTTGTTTTGCTAGCCACTTAACACACTTCAATATCTTATGTAATAATTAACGTTTTTTTTTTTTTATCATCATATTCTTAGACATTCTTTGACTTCCCATCTAAAATTTCAACAATTCAACTATCTCAGCAACTTCTACTGTATTATAACATTATCAATTAACATACCCACACTTTTCTTTATCGCGAGCATAGATATCTATCATAAATATATATATAGTTTAACCAATTGATTCACATCCACACACAGAGCCATCACTTCTTTCTCAGTGGCATTGGTCCACATATTAAATTTCTACAATACTTAATTTAACAAATTCCATTATTTAACCTCCAACTGTTTGTCAGGGCACCAATTATGTCACCGTTATATTATTATTAGTTATAGTATTAGTGGTAGTACAAGTAATTAGAGAGTGATGCTCATATGTATAGTTCCAAATCAATTTATTAAACCAATCGTAAACATATACAAACAACATTATTCATTAAAGATTCCGAATTTCTATTTCATTAACACCATATATCTACATATACATTTCAATTTATCTTCCTTACTATATCTTATCAATACATTAATTCTGATTATTTATCTAACCTTCATTCTCATCAATATCACCCTACTAACATTTTTTATCTACTCCCTAACATTGTTATATTATCCTACATTCTTAATTGCTATACATAAACACATTACCAAAACTATTGCAAGATACTACTTCAATTAAGATGGATATACACAAGCACTATTTTATGATAGACATTTATGCATAAATGTAAAGATTTCACCTAATCTGCCCTATCTAATTAACTACGCTCTCTAATAGGCATTGGGCATTGCTAGGATAAGTCAAAATACTCTCCTACCTTGTCTGACGACACATCGGTATCACAAGTCTTGCTGGGAGAAACATAGGGCTCTCGTTTCGGTCAGCGGGCTGTCGGTTCCGGCGGAACTGCGGTCACTATCTGTTGCGGCGTTCTGCGGCGTCTCCGAGAATACACTCGCGTTGGGAGAGCGTTCGTCACTCCGAAGGTCCGTACCTCATCACAAGCATGGCTGGGGGGTCATCGGGCTCTGGTCCAGGGTAACAGCTGCGATCATCGGCATGCGGTGGACTCAGGGTGCTTTACTCCGCATCTAGGCATCTGCTACGGGGGCGCGTTGGTCCAGGGGAAATGGCAGCTCCTCTCTCGCTAAATGACAGGTTAGTCGGTCGGCCTCTCCGGTAGTGGGGTCTGCATCTATCTCATATCGGTTTGCTTTTTCGGGTACCGAGGACTTGGCTTGTCTCTCCGGTATTCAGTTAGCAGCCCGTCATCTTCTCTCTTCCTTCGCTGTCTACCGGGGCTTATGTGTTCTTAGTGAAAGATCTCAACTCGTTCTGCTCTCTCTAAAAACTTTTCCTCTCGAGCTCAACTTCCATCATTAAATATTCAGGCCCTCATTGGTGGCCACCTTCTGTCCTATGGGTCGATCCGGGACCCCTTCATTGGCCGATCACCCATTTTATATTTCCATCTTCTCCAATCCATATTGACGGGGGCGTTCGCCCTTGCACCTGTCTGGGGTTTCTTACATCTTTGACTTCCCACGCTCTCGCCTGGGCCTCCTGTGGTGTTTCTAACGCCGGTCAACCTCGTAAATCGCCCTACCCCTTTTCTTCTCCTAACTGTGACTCCGTTTTCACATTTTCCTCAGCTCATTATCACCAGCTGGGCCCTTCGTTAAACGCAGCTGTTGACCGTTTTCTGCTTTCAATTGCCCCCTCTCAACTTGTTATCTCTCCTTGCCATTCGCATACGCAGTACATTATCCCGCTGTTCAAGGCATCTCTTTTGTCTGATTTTTTGAATTCCGTTTTCTATCGCCCCTTTTCTGAACACATGTCGTGTCTCCACGACATGGTGAGATTCATGTGATTCAAACAAAATTAGCGTAAGGGTAAAATAAGTTAATTTTCTTTCTAATGTAAACTTTCCGGCTGAAGATGAAACAAAGAAACTTTATTTCACGTATGCTGTAGAAAAGGTAATTTAAATATTTGTGATTAAATGTGATCAGAAGTTTCTATAAGAGTGTACATTGCTATAATTTTTCACTTTTTTAATTCTGTAAAAACAGCATTGAATTAAAGAAATTTTGGCTCTTGACTTTAGTTTTATTTTATATATAAACATTTTGAAATCGAATAAAGTTTCTCTACTGTCTATGACAGTTTTTTTTTGTCATTTTTAACTGTTTATCAGTAAAAAAATTTTACTTTACATTTTTTCTCTTTTTCTTTCGCGCTCACACTTATCAGTTTCATGGATCATTTCTTCGAGAAAGTTTTCTTCTGTCAACACCACCTGGATTAGATGTAATTTTGTTGTTGGTGCTTTGCTATGTTTGATTTTGTCTCGTTGTTTCTCCCCGACTCTTTTTTATTTATGATGACATTAGTAGCCTAATATCTGCTTTTACGGAAGAAGTTCAGCATGATACAAAACACTTAAATATTGCATCGAGAATAAAAGGAGGATTTAAAATATTATGCTATCGTTACAGTTACTTTAATGGGAAAGTATCTCAGAACTGAGAAATAAAATAAAACGGGTAAATTTAAGACGTCACTTGCATATCTTATATATAGTTGCTCCGGGGGGTTTTGTCTTTGTTTATTCTCTTCCGATTTCATTTGAGACTGCTGCTTATTTCCTTCTACAGTTCGACGAGAGCCCAAGGTAGCCTATCGGTAGCACGCCAGCTTTCGGTACTGAGAGTACTCGGATCGAATCCCGACAAGCTCCGTTAAATACCTTCGTGTCTAGGCCGGATATGGGAACGTTAAATCCGTAGACCGGAAAGTCCTATGAGGTATGTGGGTGGGTAAGGTACAATCTCCCAGATGTCGGTCAAAATTGTGGTGGTGCCTAGCCAAGTCGGAATCTGACCCTTGTGGTGATATTACAAACCGGAGCCGAACTACTCAGCCGGAATCTTATATGGACCTAGTCTTGAGCTTCCTTAGGAACAACAACAGTCTGACGAACTTAAATTTCTGGTAATCTCGCGTATTTTATGGGTCAAATTGGTCAAATTTACAAGGTGACTGCGATTTTGTTGTTAGACAAAAGTCAGTGGCATTGGTAGTTTTCTTTCAGACTTCTCCAGATTGTGCACGCATCGAAAGTTCATCTGTAAGTGATAAATGTTCTATAGTAAGAGGAGAACACCGTAACATTGTAGCAAATAACGTTTTTGACCTTTTTCTCCGCCCGCAATCATTAATTGTATCAATTGTTATATTATGTGTATGATCCTTGTGTCTCAGATTGATCATCCCTATGCGCTTGAGTTAAATAATTTTGTGTTAGTTTGTTTTTCTCAATAGACAACGAATTTTAGAATGCATATTGCTTTCGAAGGATCTTACTCATAAAATTTCCTTCCAATGGGTACCAGCACATTGTGGCATTGTGGGAAACGAACATGCGGACTTACTTGCCAAGAAAGGAGCCTTGGTGGCCCAGAGACCCACGAAAGCATTAACGTTCCATTCTTTAAGGATTTTAACAAATATGACTTTCAAACACAACTTTAAATCAGAAGCCGCGGAAGCCTTTAAAGACAAGAGCTGGGCGATCCTTAATGAGAACACCACTTGTGTTCCTGAAGCCCCAAGAAAAGCTGCTGTTGCATGCTTTAGACTGTTAACAAAACATGACTGGCTGAGGTCTCATCTCTTCCGTATTGGCATTTCTGATTCTCGTGCCTGTACTCTGTGACTCTCGTCAACCTATGGCAGCCGAATATTTGGACATGTGCTCTGCTGTAAGTGGTTTTATCTGTATTGTCGAAAAATACTGGAGAGCTCATGTACTTATGGCATAAGTGCTAATTTCTATGTGGCATTTGTTAAATAAAATAAAAATTTCTCAATAGTAAAATTTTATTTCTCCCACAACAAATGTTTTAACAGTACTTTCAATTGTTTCGTTCCTTCAATCGCCGGGCGCTGGCATTCGATCCAGAGCATGTGGGTTCGAGTTCCACTGTTAGCACGGATATTTGTAGTAGTTCTGAATCGGCTTTAAACCTTAGGTCCGCGTCCAATAAACCCATGTGTAGAAAAATGTGACCGTAGTCAATCAACCAAACCCACAAACCATCGTACCTTCAATAAGAACAATACATTTCAATGTAGAATTTATCGTTTCGATGTTTAGCTTAGTTGGTAGAGCATCTGCCTCGAGTTTAGGAGTATTGAATTCAGAAGTCGATCGCAGAAAATGGTCATTACAAGCATTTCAGAATTTTCTCTTTATGCATTCTCAAAAATAATCGTGATTTTGCTTGAATATTTAACAAAAAAGTCAACTTCTATAATTTGCAACTAATGATTAAATTTGAACTGACGGAACATACGATTTTTCAGTCAATTATATTGATCGGCCTTTTTTTAGAAAACATTTTTTACACGTGGGGAATTTTAATATCAGTCGTTCATTTGTTTTCTAAAATTTATTGCGTAATTGTCCTAATTACTGCAGCCATTGTTATTACTAAAGCGTCTACTCCAAACCCCCAAATAAAAAAAAATAAACAAAGGCGAGCGTCTGGAATACATAGCTACCTTATCCATCGAATGAGCCAGTTTATCTCTTTAATATTCAGGAAGTAAATAGATCTTTCACCTTTTCTCCTGCTACTCTAATTCCAGGAGTCTAGCCTGGCTTTGAAAACAAAACAACGTAAACTATTCGTTATTTTCGGCATCAATATCGTTGTCGCCCTTTGAATATTGATTTCGTTAAAAATCAGACATTTACTTCCTTTCGGATCTGTTTTTTTTTTCATTAATCAGATCAGGGAGGCTTTATCAGACTCCGAATAGAGTAATCATAGGATGTTCTGTAAAGAGGTGGCATCGGTATATCGATTGAGTCGCTGAAAATTTAGAAAAGTCAGCATGTGGTGATGCATCGATTAAAACTGCGACGTCCTTAGCGGTGGTTATATTTTATTTCCTCTTCGACTTTTTCTGTCCCTTTATTTGTGTTACTTCTTTCTTGATTTCTACTGCATAGCAGTTCCGAGATGAATATTACTTACAAGAAGTTTGAAGAGGATTGTAAAATTGTGAACAAATGGATTATCACACGACAAACGCAATCCTACGTTGAGAAATCACAAATATTTACGATTTGTCTAGAGACATTTGGCCCCTAATACTCAATTACGAGAAGAATAGCGACGTATATTGTAATATTTACTCGACAGAGATTTACAAACATTATAAGAATCTTTTTTTTTATTTTAAATATCTAACGTCTATGGAACTTAACGGGGCGCGGTAGTCCAGTTGGCAAGAGCAGCGGGCCAGTGATTTGATAATCTCTGGTTCGTTGCTCGTCGCTGCAAATCTACCGCCGTGTTCACTAATGGTGGCCGGGGCACGTAAAATAGGTCGTGGCTACAATGTCCTCCAAGTTCTCAAATGTACCTCTGGAGGTGCGGGGTCGAGTGTTCCGGTCTCGTCACTTGAGTCGGTTCAAAATTACGGGACCGGTCATTTAGCCAAGTCGGACTCCGAGCCTTGTGGTGCTAATTCATAACAGGAGTCGCAACTTCATCGCCCATAGCCTTCGGGACTTGATCTGATGTCACTGTCTGTCAAGGGGCATAAGGAACAACAATATGGAACTTAACAAATGAACATAAAACACAACAGCACACAAAATGAAACATTAAAAATATATAAAAAAGTTATCTCCCTTCCTATTATTGCTTTGTTTCGGTTACGATCGCACTCGGCTAAAAGTCCAAGAGCACTTCGACTCTGGAAACCGTTTTCCATAGTCTGTGAACATAGCACTCGGACATTGCTAAATCAGTGGTCACGTGGACTCTGATAAATGTTGAAGTGCAGTTTGGGTTCATCAGAACACCAACTGAAACTATGAGTGCTTATCCTGGACTTTATATCTGCATTTGATTAAATATTAGCTTGGTAAACTCGGAAAGAATATATTTCTCTTTGACTTCTGTAACAACTGAATCTAAATTCCCGCCAAAGGTCCTTCTCTTCTGTAAATGAACACAGTCAATTTTGGAAATGTACCAAATTGCTCTTGGTTAATGGGAGAGCTATATCTCTTTTTCAGGGCCTCAACGCCACCTGAAAGCATTAAAATAAACTAATATTTTGTATTATTTGAGCAGTTCCTTCTCTGCATATCTCTTTACATATCAGTCATTCACCCTACATAATTGTTCTGAAACTCTAATTTTTTTCCGAATATAACTCTCAGATGTTTATTTAACCTTTAGCTTACTGGGCCTATTTTTCCGATTCCCTCTTTAGAACGGGAAATTTCATACCCCCTTGTTAGAACGGCTATATATATATATATATATATATATATATATATATATATATATATATATATATATATATATATATATATATATATATATACACATATAGTATACATATATACACACATATAGTATACATACATATATATATATATACATACATACATACACACACATATATATACACACATATATATATATATATATATATATATATATATATATATATATATATATATATATATATATATATATATATATATTCATTCTTGGGCCCGTATTCTTGGGATACATGCTATCCCACCCCGTAAGGAAAAGGTTAAGATGTTAAATAAGCAGTTGATTGAGATGAATTTTTTCAATAAACTATGAAAACAGAATTGTTGCATATTATGTCTGAAACTGAAGAAGAAAAGAGAAATAATATATATATATAATCTATCATCTTCGAAAATGGACACTGCCTTCATAAGTGCAGAGACGACTTTTTCATTTTCAATTTATATTTCCCCGCGGCAATATTTATTCTTCTGCTACTTTTCATTTCTCCGAAAAAGGAACAGTTCTTTTATCTTCCTATAACTCTTTTCAATTTTCATTTTTCTCGAACAGAAATATATCGCCATATTATGTTATTCTCTATCATGCGACTGTCAAAACATCTTAGTAAACATCATGTTCGGAAGAATTTAATGTGTTAAAAGGATAGCATCACTTGCGGGATTTTTATCATGCATTTTTATACGTACATGTTTTCGCTCTTCAGAGTCTCCAACGCGAAAATAAAATCAAAGCTGCATTGTAATAGTTATTTATTGTTAATAGTTATTCGTTATTTTTCTGAAACGAAATAGTTATCTTGACAGCATGTGGAAGCTTAAAAAAGGGAAATTGTTATAAGCATTGTTTGTTTTTTACATCAGTTTAACCATCAATGCTGGTTATAATAAAAAATGCGTTCCTGAAAAGTTTTCTCTTCATTTGACATTGTCTTGCATCTTTAGAGTTGCTTTTTGCTTCTGTCTTCGTAAATAATTTTTACTCTCCTTTAGAACTTATCTTTGGCAGTAATTATTTTTTTTTAAATAAGCTGTATGAAGTAACCTTTTTTGCTAATTCACAATCGTTAATAGTTTACGGGATAATTATTTTTCCCGTTCGAGTCTTTATTATGCATATAGGGTGCCCAGAAATAAATGACACCAAATTCTTCTGAAGGCAGATTTCTATTCTTTAACTATTTTTTAGATGGTAACTATTATAAGACGTTAGAATTCTTAAAATATTTTTTTTGCTTTTAATTAATGTTTTTATCAAGTATCTATTCTTTTCGCTAATCTGTAGGAAAACAAAACGGTCCATGATTCTGAAGTTTCGTTTATAAGGGGAAAAAATGTTAAATTTCAATTGATTTAAAACATTAAACAATAGTTAGGTAACTGTTTTAAGATGTTAGAACTTTTAAAATATTTCTTTTTCCTTTTAATTGATGTTTTTAATCAAGTATCTACTTTTTTCGCTTATCAGTAGGAAAGCAAAACAGTCCATGATACTGAAGTTGCGTTTATAAGGGGAAAATGTTAAATTTTAATTGATTTAACACGTTAGACAACAGTAAAAAGAAAATTACATGATTTCACAGAAACATGTATCGTTGGAATGTCTCGTTTGGATAACATCGAAAGCAGAAACCACTAAAGCACTATGGGAAAAAACTCATTCAAATCATTCTTTATGTGGCATAACATTTCATAGGGCCTATATTTGTCATAGGACGTGGTGGCCCGGTTGGTAAAGGCGTCGAACCAGTGATCTGAGGGTTGCGGGTTCGAGGCCGGTCGCTGACAAAATCGACCGCCGTGTTCACTAATGGTGGCCGGGGCACGTAAAATAGCCCTCTGGAGGTGTGGGGTCAAGTATTCCGGTCTTGTAACTTGACTCGGTTCAAAATTTCGGGACCGGCCCATAGAGGGGTACTACTGGTTCACCTATACGGTGCTCCCAGAAAAGTAGCCAGCAAAACCGCAGTGTCATATGACGTTAAGCATAATGTCCAAGTAACAGTCTTCCGCCCTGGAGAAGATATTTGTCATAAAGAATGGCTAATATTGTTATTAAAGGCAATCTAAACGAAAAAGGGTAAAAACAGGGGCAAACTGATATTGAAAGGGCATGCTAAAAAATATGTTGTTGTTCCTAATGTTCCCTGGCCGGAAGTTCCAGACCAGGTCCATATAGGCTTCGGGCTGAGTAGTGCGGCTCTGGTTTATAATAGTACCACACGGGTCGGAGTCCGACTTGGCTAGGTGCCACCACAATTTTGACCGAGCCCCCCCCCCCCCAGGGACGACATCTGGGGGGGATCATACCTTCCTCCCCCCACTGATCTCATAGAAGGAACTAAAATAATATTTTTAACGGAACGGTTTCCCTATAAGTATCTCATGACAATACAGAAACTGTGGTAACTGCCCAAACACAGAACTGACGACGGCACACCTTTTTAATGTCAGGCCATCCTTGCTGAACTGTTAAAAATTGGAGTCTTGTTTACGAGACTGAACCTCTACGATGACAATATAGTGCATAATGCCAGGACTGTCATTTCTGCACATGGCACTATTTGAATAGGCTTCATCATAGACACGACATCATCTCATGACAGTGAAATTCATAGGATTTATACAAAAGTAATTATGGGTATTCCTGAAACAAGATAATCCATTCAACTGTCCCCCTATCCACAAAGATTCGAGTATTCAGTTTCAGTATTTCAGCTTCCATCCTCAATCAATGACCGCACTGAGGGGCAAGCCTTTTAACCGGTTGTGAAAAGCAGGGGTCAGTTCCTTGATACAACTGCATATGTATTGCATGTAACTCTTAAAAGGAAGTAAAAGTATTGGCCATCAAGGTCTCAATACTTTGCCGTTAACTGAAAGATAAAACCATCAAAAGTGATGGGCCTGAGCAATAAGGGCGCAATCTGTCGCCCTACCCCACGTACTAATTAGTTGTCGATAAGCCGCCAAGGCACTTTCAGCACGTCTTAGCGCAATCATATTGTTGTTGTTCAGCCGTCAAGGCACTTGCAGCGCGTCTTAGCACATTCATATAATTGTTTACCAGCCGCCAATGGCATTTTCAGCGAGACATAGCGCAATCTCTTGTTTCAATAAACATTGTTATTGTTTTCCATTCTCCCACCCATTACAGGATAATAGACTGTAAGGAACAATAAACATTTTTCTCTTTTGAAATTGATGTCAAAATCTCCTTTTTTTTGCCTGTTTGTTTGTTCAATGCGGCAGGTACTTGACGGTAGGTTCTTCTTGACATTTTCCAATGAAGATCCGCGAAGTTTTGCTGCTTACTTTATTATGGGAGCACCATATAGGTGTTAGCATTGCTCCCTATGAGAGGGACGACACGGAAACGACCGAGCCTTATTCGGGATTTGGACCCAAGCCCACGGCGTGGCAGCTCAGAACGCTTAACAACTATACTATATGGGTGGCTTTTTGTTATTGTTTCTTATGCCCCCCTGGCTGGAACGTATTTCCAGACCAAATCCATATAGGCTACGGGATGAAGTGGTACAGGCGGTTCCGATTTGAATAGCACCACAAGGGTCGGAATCCGTCTTAGATAGTTGCCACCTCAATTTTGACCGAGCAACCCCAGGGTCGACATCTGGCGGCTAGTACCCTCCCCACGCTCTCTGACATCATAGAGGGACTTTCCGGTCTAAGGATTTAACACCTTCATATCCGGCCTAAACACGGAGGTATTTAATGGCGCACGCCGGGATTCGATCCGAGCACCTTCAGCACCGAAAGCCAGCACGTTACCACAAGGCCACCTCAAGCCCACCTATCTCCATAAAGTATGAAATTTATATTTTATTCTATACTGATGGCAAAATTTTTGTTGAATAATACCTCTGAAAGAATGACATTAGCGTCCCATTATTGTATAATAATATTGCTTTAACGGATCACTACTGCTCAGAGAGCGGCAGATACATACAGCAAAGATCCCCGAATAGCAAAATCTACATCGTTCGGGCAAAAATTAATGTGCATCTACCCGCAAACACAAATATATGTTCTCAACAAAAAGCGCTCACTTTTAAAGAGCCTCGCAAGAGTCATATCGCTGTCATTGTTCGCAAATTTATTCAGCTTCTTTTTCTCTGGGCCAGTTTTCTCGCAGATGCGAGCCACTTGAGTGTAATCACATGTTGCGAGCATCATTTTTCATGGGGGAAATTCGAGGCACGGAAATATTTCATTTGAAATTTCAGAATAAATATTTGAGCGATACATTTAAGTTTTTTTTCTTTGTGTAACAAATCTTATATACGTTGAGGCAGCGAGATGTTTTATTTGCAAATAGGAAGAAGTTACTCGCTTTGCAGTCACTGGCTTTATGAATATGCGTTTTTTTTTTTTTTTTTAACTAAGCATGTAACTGGATATGTCTAACTGCGCTGCCATAATTTCGGTATAGTTTTATTTAAACCTCATTATCGAGTCAGCTATAATTATCAAAATAGGTTGAAAAAATAATGTACCCATATTTACGAGGCTTTTGGTGTCTTTTGTAGGTTTTGGTTCTGGAAAAAGAAATCTGTACATTTCAGCACTGGTTTAGAACTTGCAATCATTATGGCTTTACTAGGGAGTGGTAAATTTGTCTCTTTGTTTACTCAGAACTTTGCATAGTCTATGTGTACATTGCTTTTAAGATTGTATATCAGCGTTATAGCTTTAGAAAAACTATATATATATATATATATATATATATATATATATATATATATATATATATATATATATATATGGTGGTTATAATTAAAGTTCCACTTTGAAATGGTCATAAAAGGAAATTAACGATGTAGATTAACAATATTGCATACAGCGCCATTTCCTCCCCTGGTGGTGAGTTTTTGAACTTTTTTTAGGGGGGCGGAAAAGAAATTCCCATTACCTTCTTTAAACTATTACCAAGTTTGATAACATTTGGTCCAGTAGTTTTCCTTTTATGACCATTTCAAAGTGGAACTTTAATTATAACCACCCTGTGTATATATATATATATATATATATATATATAATCAGAGTAATGACAGCCTTGTTCTCAAGACACCAATTTTTCCTTTAAAACGTACATAATGTAAGTGTATTAAAAACATGTATAGTCAGTGGTAGCTAATGCCATTTTCTCAGTGATGTGTACAAAAATACGAAATAAATTTCGTAACTGACAGGAAGATTATCTATTATTTAATTTGTATGAGATAAATGTTTAGTGTTTTCCTGCCAATCAAATCATTAGTTGCTTTTTTAAGAATCCTATTTTAAATGACATTTTAACGCCATTTCGCTTTAGGAATTTATTTGCTGTGAAACAATCTTTTTCTTTCAATTTAAATCATTTTCATAGATATAGAGCAAGTAGCTATGGATATCATTCCACAGACATTCAGCCTTAAACAGAAAATTCAGTAGCTTGAATTGCCAGCAGAATTTCTGCGCGTCGACTTTTTTATTAAATTTGATTTTTTCAAGTCGCTCATTTTGAGCATTTTAACTCCTTCTTAAAATTATATTTGATCTTTGCACCCCGTTTCTATCCGTAACTTTTATCACAAAATAACAAACATTATTTTTTTTAGCCTCCTCTTGCTGAGAGCTACGATGACGCGTTATACAATTGCATCTGTAGGAACGGTCATGTCTGATGTTTATGAAGTTTGATTTAGACCAGTGTTTCTGAACCTTTTTCGAGTCGCGAAACCACTTGAATGGTTTCCACGCATCATGTGATTCCCCCCCCCCTCCTTCCCCTGCATATTTTGTTTAAAACAGGTTTTCTTAAACTTTTTCCATCCACGACCCCTTTTAGCCCGAGAAAATTTTGCTCCACCCCGGGTATATACATAAAAATAAATATGCAAATATAACGTAGAAACATCAAATAAATTTACAAATAAAACACTAACTTATAATAAATCAAAGAGATTTAACTGAGAAAAAAATCGAAGAAATTAAAGCGAAGAAAGATCTGTTTATCTCTGTTGTATATACATGATGTAATTCCTGATTTTAATCGAATATTTTAAATCAAAATGGTTTTCGTAATTATTTTTGCTAACCAGTATTGACGATTCTGTAGGGACATGTCGGGTTGAAGCGACACCCTCCGCGAACAGTTGCCAAAGGTTTCGTGACCCCAAAATTCTGTTACGCGACCCAATATGGGGTCGCGACTCACAGTTTAAGAAGCACTGCATTAAAATGTTATTTAAGACAAAGAAAAAGACAAAAATCTATTTTCAATAATTTAAATTCCAACTAAATATTTAATTTAAACAAAAATGCAATTTGTAAGAAATATAAAACACTGAGAAACATACATTCCTCAGTCAAAGGAGTGTTAAAAACAAGAACAGAACGTAACCTCAAAAACAAAAATAATAATGAACCTCCGTACTGCTTCAGAATTATTTAACAATAAATATAGAAAAACTCTTATCTAAATAAAATTGCTTTATTCCATTGTGGAAACTACAATAGTAATGCTAAAATTGACAGCACAAACTAAAGATGAACTAACGCTTTTAGAGTTTTACTTACTCCACAACAATGGCAATGGAGACGAAAATTGTTAGCAATATGAACTAAGAATTACTTTGAGGTTCATTAATTACTTGCCTTTCCGCAGTTTGACGTCATATTTTGCATTTAGATTTTAAGCCGATTCAAATTAAGGCGATTCAATTTAACTAAGCCGAATCACTGACGCAAGTTTCGTTTAGATTACGTCCTGTTTGGCAAACTGCCGTGCGTCATATAATTAAACATAAAAGTCTTCAGTTTCTGGTAGATGACGTATTTCGTAAAAGTTACAACCCGATATTTGAATAGCGGCTTTTGATACGAGTATATAAGCCGTGAACACTTTCAGGAAATCGTATTATCAAGGATCAAGTATCAAGTATCAACGATCGAGGAGCTTGTTTGGTTTAGATTACGAACATCGATTAAGGAGCTTGTTTCGTTTAGATTACGAACATTCATCGAGGAGCTCGTGCCTAAGTTGATGAGATAACAGGATGTTGTATCAAGCCTGCATAGAGTAAGATATTTTGTATTACTTCCTAATTAAATCCTTATGATAGTCCATCACAGTATGAGAAAATAGACTGTTTTAAAAAACCCAGCGTATATTACCAAGTGTTGCTTGTGAAAAGGAAGATATCGACATTGTTGTTTTAACTAATTTTAACTAATTTTTCAAATGAATAAAGCTTTTATGTTATTGTTAAAAGGCTTGTCGTCTATACATTATTTTGAACATCTTCAATGATTTTAACGTAAACCTTTTTTAACAAACATAGCTTTTACTGCACATTTTTACTTTGCTATTTAAAGATACATATTAGAAGAGTTATAATAATTGTTGACGTACATGGTTTTTACATGTACGCTGAAAACATTCATGTATCCTCGTTGTTGCGCATGCGTATTACAAATTTTCACTCCCCCGGTTCGTCTCCGTCTCTGATCTTACCAGTTTCAAGTTGGAAAAAGTTCAACTTTTGTCTCTGCCGTCATGCTCGACAGCCCATCAAATTAGAAAGAGAAGATTATGCGCATGCGCAAATCAATTGCCTCTTCTTCCCGTCTCCTAGTGGTATGAAGGCTTTTACGACAGCCACAGAGACAGGTGGCAAAAAGTGTCTGTCTTTCGTTGCTGTCGCCGTTGGTGTGGAGTAAGCATTAGAGTACTGTATGTAGTAAGTAAACGCGATTTTCTACTACTACCCAATAAAGTCGATAGATTTCTAACTGACTGGGTTTGTGCTTTCAATGAGACTTTTACCTTTAAAAAAACATCACTGCCTTACAGTTTCATGTTAAATAAATACTAACAAATATTTCGGTGAAATTCGTTAAAATTATTTTAATTGGATAAAACCATGGTGACCCCTCAGAAAAGACTTTTTAGACCTTTTCTTCAAGCACTTTTAACTGAAGTTATCTATCCTATCAATAAATTAGGTTTTGTTCCGATTCAGTGGCTTGGCAGACTTCGTAGAAGGTCAGTGAGAATCTAGGAGTATGGAATACTTCCATCCTACTAAGTGTTAATAGAAAGCGATTTACATGCGCTGCCTCGACCGCTAGGTGCGAAAAACTGACATAATTTGGCTGGTTGATTTTTCTTACAAGTAGTAATGTATTGTGCTAACGTCATCGTATGTAATTTCAATATAGGCGATTTCTTTTTTCAAGTTCCATAAAATTTGTCAGATTTCGAAAGCTAATTTAAAAAAATAGTTTGCAAACGGAAAATGATTACAAATACTTTACAAACTTTTACATTAGATATCTATATATATATATAAAACAGTTCAGTGACTGACTGACAGATAACGCACAGACCAAACCGCAGGACCTAAAGAACTGAAGTTTTGCATGGTGATTCTTCTTATAGTGTAGGGATGCCCTAAGAAAGATTTTTGAAAAGCTCTTCTTGGATTTTTTAAAATTAAATTTTTAAGCTGTTTTTTGTAATATTCTTTAAATTTTGCATTCAAAATAATAATTCGAGGGTTATAAAATTTATATCACAAGAAAGATCATAAAAATTCCTTTAAAATGGAATCTTTTTCGAATTTTTATCTCCATTTTATGAGTTTTGATGAATTTTTAAAAATTAATTCTTAGAATTTAATTTATTAAATGCTGATCAAGTGGTTTCTTTTCTTTTTGTGATACTTTAAATTAATTTTGCACCCCGTGCATAACAACGAAATAAATTGACAAAAAATATTGAAATACGGAAAAAGATAAAATTTAGCCACTAGACTAATTGAGATGGAAGTTTTTAAGAACTTAATTCAAAACAGTACGTTTTAAGGATATTAAACACACAAATTAGTTGCATACATTGATCATTGTATTTAATTTGAATATTTTCTTCTGCATTATTTTGTCCATAAAAATATCCGTTACTATTTTTTTTTTATAAATATATATTTTTTTGGCATTAATTGCATACATTGACCGTTGAATTTATTATAAATATACATTTATGGGGATTTATTGCATACATTGACAGTTGTATTTAATTTGAATGTACTCCGTAGCGAAGCACGAGTATTCAGCTAGTTGCTATATAAAATTTACAGCGCACATTTTATTTAAGAGGCTCTCTCCTAACTATCCGACAATCTTCAGCGACAATAAATAAGTATGTATTTGCCCCTGAATTCATATCTTGCACCGCGATCTAAATTTTGTCGCGAAATAAGCTTTTAATGCGCGCGATCGTTTCTAATAAAGGCCGATACAATAGCAATGAATTTGGGACTATCTGAACTGCCGCACGTGAAAGGCGCGATGGCGGAACTGGAATTCGCTCCGAATTCGTGTTCCCCTCTCTCTTGTCGGAAAGAACCTTGCCGCTAAAATTCGTTAGCTCTTAAGACGTGTCGAAATTAATTATGCATACGGGAAATGGAACAGTTAAGCTCTAATTTCCATTTTGCATCTCTCGTGAGGAATTGAACAGAATGTGCTAGATTTTGGAATCCAACAAATTTACTATGTTTGTAGATGGTATTCATTTACATCTCGGAGAAGGTTTCATTATGATTTGAGGCGAAAGGCTGGAATTAAATTATAAACAGGGAGAGAAGCCCGAAGACAGCAGATGGAGATAGATGACGTTTATATAATTAGAAGGAAAAATTTTTCGATTTATTTCGATAGCATTTCCTTATTTTCGAGGCGTGAAGGAAACCTGGCCATCCTGCAATTGTGAAAAGAGGTTTGACATTTGTATCACACATTATAAAATAGGTCATTAGTACAAAATTTACAGATATATCACAAAAGAAAATCCTGAGAAATATTTAACGCGAAACTGTTTCCTTTCTATTTATTTCACAATTCAATTTGATTGTATTTTAAATCTTGTGAAAAAATTTAATTAACCTTAGAGGGTGAAGATAGTCATTGCTCATTGTATTCTAACTTATAAAATTTTGCTGATATATTTTAATAAAGTGTTACTCGGGAAAATTCCTCTTATTTTAGATTATTTGCATGTTTTTCATAAATACTATTCCATATTACTTAATAAATAACAAAATTCTAAGGGCCTGTTCACACAGAATCAGCCAGCGTTACTGGTATTGACATATTTTAAACCAATCACAGGCCTTAACAATGTCGTGGCTAATCGTTTGGAGGTTTGTAATTGGTTAATTATATTTCAATGCGAGTGACGCTGACGGACGCTATGTGAATAGGCCCTTAAGCTTTAAACGCAAAATATCTTTTTTCATGAGCTGTATACTACTACAGAAAAAAAATTAACATAAAATATTAATCAAAAAATAAAAACTAAGTCTATATTACGCAATTTTTTAAAAAAAGGGTTGAAAATGAAATGGGACGAAACTTGTAAACAATTGTCTTGTTTTGTGTCTCTATTATGTAGTTATTCTATTATGTAGCAACAGAAACTATCACAGATGCCACAATCAACGAAATTCTAGTCACATCGCCAAAGAATCTTCTAATAAGCCTCAAAATGTATGTGATGATATGTATGACGTTTCGTGAGATCGGTTGACTGTTGTTCGGGGAGGTCTTCCTAAAACTCACAAGCCGATGGATAAGGAATATTGAACCATAATAATGCCCATCGTGAGAAGATATCTCACCAATTGGTTAACGATTTAGGAATACAACCACTTGTTGGCACATCCGCTAACCCTCAGGATATTGCAAAGTGGGATTTTTATCTTTTCTTTATTTTAAGCAAGAGCTAGTTCAATCAATATGGTTTGATCAATAGCTGGTTCGATAAATATTTCCTAAAGTTGCTGCTCTAAATAATGCCGTGGAGGCGTTTCTTGAGCAACAGCTATGAAATCGAGGCTTCTTGTGTGCTTTTCAGCAAGGAAAGAACAATGGGATCGGTGTAGCCAACTTTAGGAAGATAATTTCGATGTATCTCAACTGTTGTTCCCCTAACTTCGTATTTCTGTTGTTTATTATGGGCAGTCCCGTTACCTTCCCTTCGCCCCACGTAGCTCTCGAATTCTAGACCTGTCAGTTTTTAGTTACAGCGGACTTTTGTGTGTAAAGTGCCTAGCTCTTTACACCGAGATTGACAGAAAACTGCTGAGTTTGCAGGTTATAATTAGAGAGTGTTCTCGAATAAATTACGCTACCACAAGAAGAACATAGTGATTGTCTGGAACCTTGTCGAAATGCAAATGACTCGCAACAATGCACTTCTTTTAAAGTCATATTTTAACTTTTTTCTTTTCGATTTACTACTTGGCAGTAGTTAATCAAAATATTATCAACAGAAAAGTTTGAACTGTTACTTGGACAGAAAATCAAAAAGTTTTCTACATTTCTTAATACACAAGTCCCTTAACTCGCTAATCATGCTTAATATTCTCGTCTTTCGATGTGCTTATATACAGAGGCTGTTCACACATTTTTAGACAGTGTATATTGTATTCACAAAACTAAATTACATAAAATTCTTGTGTTTTAAATGTTCTATTTGACATCCCTTATTCTGAACTATCTTTCGACACCGCAATTTCCAGGATAATAATGCCTTTTGAAGTGTCAGAAGAGGTATTCTATCCCATTCCTCCTGAACAGCTTTCCAGAGTCCTGTAAGGGTTTGGGGACGACGTTTGGATAATGCAGATTTTAAAAGTCCGAAAGCACAAAAATCCATAGGTGATACATAGATTTAGTAGAGATATCAGTGAAGGGTATGGCCTTGATACCAGTTTTTTGTTCCATTTCTTTTAGGAAATTTACAGTGGATTTTGATGTGTGACTGCTAGCTTTGTCCTGATGGAGTCTCACAGATTGATGGCACTATGGGTAAAGCGATGGTATTTCATTCAGAAAAATTGGCAATAAAATATGTTCCTGATAGTATTTGGAGTTAATCTTGACATTTTTTTACACTCTCTTTATTTTTAACTTGCCATTATAAGAAAAACCAGCAACAATCATGAATCCCTTAGAAAAACTTTCTTTCGATTCTTTGAACCATGTACTTAAATTTTTTTCTCCCCTTTTATGATAATAAATGGCTCTTTTTTTGTTGCAATCATTTAATTACACCCATGATTCATCTATTGTGACAATTGTTTTCCATTTTTCTTTGGATAAGTGTTTCTCATATAGAATTCTGCAGCGTGTCCTGCGTTCAGCGATATGATTTGGAAGAAGACGATGCACATTGCGTTTTTTCGCTTTCTTAAGATTTAAATCAACGTTTATCATTTTGTTTACAGTGGACACCGAGCATTTTAATGATTTTGCAACTGCCCTTTGACTAGGGGGATTTTATTTTAATATTAAACAACGTACCTTTGCAATAGTCGAAGATGTCCGTTTTTTCCTTGGATACTTGTTTGGAATTTTTGTCCCACTTGAGGCTCCAATTTGACGTTTTTTTCCTTTCTTGTTGACGATATCACAAAACCATGACTCTCACATCGTTTTTGGATAACGGAGTATGCATATTTCTCTTCGGAAAGAGCATAAATGTAGCCTTCGAACCACTGCTTTGTTAAAAACGCCATTTTGAATAAAAACAAAACTTTCAAGCCGCAGACGATAATTTTGACTTTTAAAAACATAGTACAATTGCAATTATTTCTTTTGCAGCAAACTATTTTTTATTACCGCTTACCAAAATCGTCTAAAAAATGTGCGAACAGCCTCTGTACGACATCAAATTGCGATATTTTGTAAGAAATGCGCAACCCTGAACGAAATGTGCTGAACTAATTCAGACATAATGATTAACTTTATAGAGTAAAAACTACAAACTTCGGCCTACTATCGTATCTCTATCGTATCTTATGTTGCCCGAGACTCTTTGTTTTATGTATTCTATTGACCTCAAATTGAGAGTAGATTCTGAATTTTCACAGAACCGTACTTCCCATATTGGCATCACACCGATCTTCTTTAACATTCTTTTGACTCTAGGAAATAAAAGTAGCAGATACTGCCACGCAGTTAGACTGACAGCTCGCAAGAAGAGGGAGATCATAATAATCGGATTGTCTTCGGTGCTTTTATCCGCTTAAGATTGCATTAAATGTAAACTATTATCAATAGTCACCAACAGGCGCAGGTGTGTTAATGTTTAATCCCAGTATAGTACGCCATGATTTGATGTATGAGCGTAAAAGAAATCAACTCTTAAAAAATCAGAAAGTAACCTAAATAAAGTTTACTTCATAGACGTAATATGTAGTTACAAGAAAATTAGGGAAACAAGACATACTAATTAATGAAATACTAATCCAATAATCTGTCACCGTTATTATATTAATTATTCCTGCACTCGCAAGTATTTGTTTATTCTTTATAAACTCCTGATTTTACCTTTTTGATTTGAGACAGTACAGGAACTTCATTTAACTCAAAAAATGGTGTTCTGTGTGACACTTCCTTTGATAAAACATCTGAAAAATATCAATACAGTTCCTTGAAAAGTATCGTTTTAAGATAAATGCTTATATAAAAGCTTCATTTTTAAATCAAAAGTAGGAAACTTCAAAACGGTATTTTTCCAATTTCAAAAGGAGTTTCATCTATGAAATAAGCCTACTTGGTATTTTCCTGGGAAGAATTAGATATTTCGAAGAGCACCCAAGGCAGGATAGGATCTACGGATTGCTAGTCTTCGTTTCCCCGATGGGTTATCAGATATTAGTCTAATAACATGTTCTACGGTGAGCCACATTGCCTTATTTAACATAAATTGCGTTCATTCAAGAAGCATAAACAGTAGCGTGCGCTTAGAGAATTTTAATTGAAATTTGTGAAATGTCTTTCCTGGCTGTTTTTGACTCTCTTGATTCAGACTTCCTTTATTCTCCTTGTTGAAAATATTGCTTCTCCTAGTGAAATCTAGGAGGTGTCACTACTTCGCCAGGGATATCCACACCTGTAAAGGAAGAACGCCAGATCAGCATTTGGACAGATTTTGAGGTTGGACTTCACCATTTGTGTTGTGTTAGATTTCTTGTATTATTTAACAGTAAAATGTTTTAATTTTTATAAAAGTGTCCGTCCTTTTAAGAATGGTTTCCTCGTGTTGTTGAATTAGCTAATAGAATTCGAAATTTGAGAACCACCGACAGCTGATACCCTTTTCACCCCTCTCATTATGAAGAAAATATCAAAATTACCTGGAGTTTCTTTTGGTCATTTGACCATCATCACCTTTGCTTTCTTCCTCATTCTGTTACTTTCGATAGGGCACTAAAGGAATCCATTTTGAGGTATTGTGTGTGCGCGACTGAAGTAAACTCTTTTATTCGACCCTACATTCAAGCATTCTTTCAACAGTTCCAAGACTTCTTATATAGAACTGAAGCAGAATCTGCTAAGGGCCTTGTTGTGGGGCCTTTTAAGTCCTTAGGCGCATGCTGTCAGGGTCTCAGTGTAAGTTACAGTTACTGCCATTTTTTGTCTATTTCAATTTAACGATTTCTATAATTGTTTTCAATTAAGTTTGTGACTCCTCTAATTGTTAGATTCTGTTTAATTTCTGTATTTTCCCCGAGAATATAAGCTCGAAGATTCTAAAACACGATAATGAGACTCTTTTAATCAATTTTTATCTATTATATTTATGAAGCATTATGCATTTGTTTAAATTTTTCTTATCAGCAATATCAGTTTTCTCATCAAAATTATTGCCGATATTTTATTCGTTTTCTGAAGTCAACAGACATTTTAGTACCTACTGTTTTTGCAGTCTTCGTTTAAAAGTAAAAAAGATTAAATTGTAGTTTTAAACGAAAAAAAGAAAAGACAGTTTTTTTGGAAATTCTTATGCTCAGCTATTTCCTCCTCCTGAAAAGGAAAAAAACCACGTAAGAAACGCAAAACTTTGCATTCATAAAATACTTATAATTAAATTTGTAAGGTTGCCAACAAATCTCGAGTTTAATTTATTCTTTCCAAATTATACTCTTTGGAAATATTTCTTTTGCTTCGTCCGAAGTTTAAAATTATATACAAGGGAATAAAACTAAGAAACTTAAAATAAATGACCTGTCGCTTAAACATTTCTTTGTATTTTCAAAGACAATTTCTATCAAGAAAAAATTAAGACAATTTTTTTTTTTGTGTGTGTGTGTCGCCAGTCACAATCAGTATTTCTTTTCTTTCTTTTTCTTTTCCTTTTTCGAGAGAAATTGTTTCTTTTGCCGCATGAGACATATCAGCATAATCAAACGTTAAACTCCTAATTTTTCATGGCGAAATGAGCCTGACGAAAATAAGTTTTCTTTTATCCGGTACAAATTCTCGCTCTGACATTTATTTTAATGGCGGGAGATAAATTTACATTTAGGATACTTAAATAGGTATAATAAGCAACGGGGGAAAACAATGGCAATTTTTTTTCCTGCTGATTTTTCCCGTACGGATATATTGTACTATTATTTATCGTTTTTAATTAGCGGAACAACGTAAATATTGATGATCCAACAACAATATTAATTCGAGTAATTTGCCCATAAATAAAAATTAAGTTTCATTAGTGATTGGCTTAAAAGAATGCTTAAATAAAAATTGATGGCCCGTAACTTTGGGCCGTTATATTTTACGTTATAAACTGTTGAAAACCGGTCGGGTGAGGAATATTTTGAAACGCTTCTTTGTTCTCTTGTTGTTGAGGTTCATCCAGCACAAACAACTTTATTACGACTAAAAGTTTTTGGCGTTTCCAAATACATTGAAGTTGAGTTTAATTATTCTCAATTAAGGAACTATAGTTGTTGTTTCTAATGCCCCCTGGTCGGAATTTATTCCAAACTAGGTCACTACAGGCCAGCGGGCTGAGAGGTGCGGCTCCGGTTTATAATGCCACCACAAGGGTCGGTGTTATGAGGGGTACCAGAGATACCCCATTGCGCTGTGTGCTAAAATGGAAGATAAACTCCAACAAGATACTAATTGACATGAAATTACAAATAAATAATAAACAGTTTATTTACATAAATGAACAGTATTTAGCAAAATTAACGTTGCATGAACGAATTCTTGGCGATATGTATATAATATATAAAAAGAGACCATATCTTAACTGCTCCCTGCGAGAGAAACATTACTGTCCGAGCGGAATAAAATAAACTACCAGTTAGTCTATGCCAGCACTATTTTAGGGGGTATTGACCAACCTGGATTATTGCAGATGCAGAAGATCTCGGTGCAGGTAATGATGTGGCACGTCTTGGGGTTACGGTAGCAGGCGAGTTGCGACATCTCGAAGGAGTTTCTGGTGTTGACGGGCTTTATCGGGGACGCATCAGGCCTCTCCTGGTCACTGCTCAGCAGTCAGGGATTTTGCCGCAGCTCCCGAACCTCGAATCTGCGCCCTTCTCCCTCTGGTCTCGTAATCGATTCTCTCCAAGAAAACTTCGGGCTATTTTTTTTCCCTTTTAGTGCTGGCTCCTCCCCAGGTTGGTCTTCCGTAAATTTATTGCTGTTTCTTACGTTGAATTCGTGGGCAGGATGATTCGACAGTTCCCACGGTTGACCACGTGGTATTTTATTTTCGGGAAATTGGATGTCCCTTGTCTCTTCGGCGAATTCTCTTCCTCCCTTCCTAAAGAATTTTGAAGTACGGCGTTTCTCAGAACTCGGTGCAGGTTCAGGTTCCCCTTTCTCCAATACGGCCGTTTTACGACCCATTAAATGCGTTGTCGGAAAAATGTGGTGTCACATACTGTTGGAAAGAGTCAAAATGTCCCAATTGCGAATCCTTCCCAACAGTCCAATTTAACAAGGTACCGTCGCAATTTTGACCGAGCACCACCATGGGTGGCATCTGGGGGGCACCGTAGACTCTCTCACCCTCTCTGACCTCATAGAGGGACTTTCTGGTCTACGGATTTAACGTACCCATATCCGGCCTAGACACGGTGGTATTTGATGGCGCTTGTCTGGATTTGATCCGAGCACCCTCAGCACAGAAAGCTAACCACCACGTTACCTCGAGCCCTAGGAACTACAGTGAATTAATGATGACTGAATTCGAAATAAGAAAATTATAAAAATGTTTCAATTTTCTTTAAAATTTCTCATAACGGTATCTGCGATGAACATATTAGAAGCATAAGGCTAATAATTTAAGACTCTGTATATTGTCATAAAAAAATCCTTTTTCATTAATTTCTGAATCTGATTTATGTTTTATTTATTTTCTTTTTTAAAGGTAGCTATGGCAACATATTCCGTATTAATTTTTTAAATAAGACCTGCTTCGAAAGGCTTATACTAAACCCAAGTAATATACTGATGGATAAAATTAATCTTCAACTATTATTTAACCTAGATCACCAAATTTAGCTATATTCATCTTTAATGCAGATTTGTCATCCGTTTTCTTTTTCTGGTTCTTGCAATTACGAAATTTGAAATGCCAAGAATAAACTGTCAGCGTACTCATAAAAAATTCCGCTCATAGAATTGCTGCTACTTTGACATTTACCATATACACCGTTCTGGGAAATCTTTCATGGGAATAAATTTCAAATGTTACGTGAGAATGTAGAAGGGAAATATTCATTGCCTTTTCAGTTTAATTTTACCATTTACTCGAAATATTAAATGTTTAGTGTAGTATTACATTCATTCTGAAGCCGCCCACATGGTGTAGTGATTGGCATTCTGAGCTGCCATCTAGTGGGGTTGGGATCAAATCCCGTTTAAGGATTGGGCGTTTCCGTGTCGTCCCCTGCATAAGGAGTAAGCTGGCTCACCTATATGGTGCTCCCATAATAAAGTAGTCAGTAGATCGCGGTGAATAACAGAATATCTCAGGACAAAGTGCCTCCGCATTAGACAAATCTCTCTCTCTCTCTCTCTCACGCACACACACACGCGCACACACGCGCGCACGCACGCACGCACGCGCACACACACACACACACACACACACACACACACACACACACACACAGAGAGAGAGAGAGAGAGAGAGAGAGAGAGAGAGAGAGAGAGAGAGAGAGAAAGTAATAACTTTAGACAGACCGGTGCAGGTGATAGACTCACACACGGGTAGTCGTAACCAGAGGTGAGCCATTGAAGGGGCGCACAACAGAGATGAGAAGCACAAAGTCCTCCGTGAACTATTTTATTTAATCCGAATAACGAAGACAGCACACCGCACAAGACATTTCAGGAAAGCAACTTGACAGCAGGTAACTAGACCATAGGATGTAAACAAGCTAGCCACCGGACCTGCCGGGGCTTGAGTATTGAATACGGTTACATCATAATATAGTCGGAGGAAGTAAGCGGACAAGAGACAGAGGAACGAGAGAGAGCTCGAAATTCCTTTTTACACTATGGGGGCGCTAGGTGTTTAGAATTCTTTTAATTGGCTACCGGCGAACATCTGACTTGACCACGTGAATGTATGACTCAACGTCGCAAGACTTTTCGAACAGGCGCGACGTGGCGAAATAGACGCGTGACGCTGAATCATGTCTAAAAATAACTTTAATGTTTCGCGCGTGCACTGAAGGGAATAGAATATTTGGTTAATTCGTTTATTTCTAGGTCGAAATTTAGAATAGGGCTTGTGCTTATTGAGGATAATTGAAAATACGCGACCAGTAATAATAGTGGGGCGTTATCGTTACACTTACTTACTTACACACACACACACACACACACACACACACACACACACACACACACATATATATATATATATATATATATATATATATATATATATATATATATACATTAATTCCTTCTGGTATATTATTAAAATGCATTTGTATTTTAATGTTTTTTAATTATTGCTTACATTTATGAGAATTAGTGCCCCCGTTTAGCAAAAGTTGACCGTAGAGCTGTCAGCCAACTCAACTCAAGATTTATGAGAAATACACATTCAGATCCCAACGAATTGATTCCTTGTAGATTGAGCTTTATGTGCTCTTTCATGGCCGACGCCTCATAATTAAAAGAGTCTGCAGCCTAAAGTCTTTTACTAATTTACACCCAGTCTGCCATATAACTTCCCTTAAAACACTAGAGTAAAAAACGCATTATCTGGCTCATGAAATGCCATTTAATGATTTACCTAATCCTCAACGGAGTTATTTAAGGAAACGTGCTTGCCGTTCTCAGCATTTCAAAAGAAAACCCTGACCGCAGTATAAAATGACGTAATCCACCAAATTGCCCTCCCTCTCGAAAGAGGGATCTCGAATTTTCCGTTTTCAGCAACTTTGCAGAAAAAAAGATAATTTTACCCTCCTCAAAAGAAATGACAGCATTGTCAAGGGATTCGGTAGTATTTATGTTCGCTCTTTGTTTTATACTACGGGGACATAAATACAATATATAAAAGAAGTTACTGGTGACTCGGGTTCGAAAAAGGGATTTTACCACACCTTTCTTTACGTTGCGGCAACATTGGTATATCTATTTCGATCGTAAATTAAGTGCCAGAGTTTTACTTGGACATACTGCATTTGGTCTCATACAATTCTATCGCTGAATGATTTTTCTGTAATTCATACATACAAGGCTTTTCAAATCATGACACTTATAAAATACATTGTCTTTTTTTTTTTGCTTTTAAGCAAATCAACTTTAAATTTCAAATAATTTATAAATATTAATAATCAGGTTTTGTAACCATAATTTGTCCATATACGCACGGCTCGCGATGAAACAAATACACATTTTAGGCAATTTGGAGGTTATATCTGACTTGTAGACTGAGTAAGTAACTCTTGAAATTTATAGCTAATGACTGGTGATAAAGTGATATACAAAACTGTACACACTTACTTAAACAGAGGTTTTTTGTGAGATAATTTTAGATAATTCAATCCATACGCGATCTGGGCAATGTAGGATAGAAATTATTTACTCTTTATTATTTAGAGAATTAACTTTCCTCAGCTCAACTTAACATTTTCAGCTATTTTTTTTTATTACTTTGCCATTTTTCAGTAATACTCAAGTATTTTCTTATCTTTTTCCTATTTAGAGCCACATTACTAAGCTAGCACTATTTTTTCTAAAAATAAAATATATTTGATAATCAAATTCCTCTCTAAGCTGAAAGATGATAGGAAAGAAATTTGAAATGAATGCATCTAAACTTAGTGATGAATATGTTACGATATATGATAATAGGGGTATAGTTAAGATTTCAGAATATATTAATCAATTTTTTGGTATGTTTAAGACCCATATCTTAATGTTTTGATGATTAAACTATTCAAAAATATATAAATCGTTGTTGGTATTATTTTCCACCGATGACTAGACATTGATATGTTTATCTATCATGTGTTGTTTTTAAATTCCCCTTTTAATTACTCATCACATGCTTTCATCTAGAAAAACCTTTTAAAGTAATTTCATATGTTTTAATACATTTCCTTCAGCTCTTTTATTTGAATAATACTCCTTTTCATTTCACACGATAATTTCTCCCTTGTGGCAGTTTTGTGAAAGTCCCACTGAGCCAACCCGTATTCTCACAAGTATATCACATTCTTCCCATTCAAAAATCAGCTCTTTAAGCAATACCCGCAACTCCAAATTTATACCACAGAAGAGGGTCATTTCTTGTTAAGGTCTGCAGCTATTCTCTCTGAGCTCCCTGTTCTTAGACAAATTATCTTAAAAAATTATTCTAACTCCTTCCCCAAACCTTCTTTTTAAACTACAAGAATTTTTCAAGTAGCCTAACGTTGAATGAGAAATTCTTCGTGCTAAAACGGTTCAAATTGATCTTTTTTTTTTTTTTGAGAAAATAACATGTTTTACAAGCTTAGTGATGGATGCGATATTCCTTAATTTCTGAATATGTTCAGTAATAAATGCAAAGATCTTAAGTTAAAAGCATGAAGTTCATTTGTCTGTATTAATTTTATTTTAATGTCATCTATATTGTAAAATCACAAAGTACAATAAATCCTGATTTTCTTTTGTAGACAAATTGTTTTCCGCTGTATACATTGAGTCTAGGAAAGTGGATAGCTTTCGGGAGTAGCTCCACTTCCTCTGTTTCTTGTCTGTAACCGTAGCAGATCGGTAAGAAGTTCAGGTAACTAATTTATTTTATTTGGCAACATGCTGACAGAATTTTGTTTTCTCATTATTGAAAGAAAATAATACTATCTCTCTCTCTCTCTTCGTCCGTGTGTGTGTGAGAGAGAGAGAGAAAGAGAGGGAGTGAGTGAGAGTAAGTAAAAAAATTTATTATAGCAGCCTAGTTTATTTACTTTAAACATCACCCATTCCCAAAATTACTCTTTTTTAAAAAGAATTTCTATTTTTGGTAGCAGATACCATTGCTACAAAGACAATGCTGATAAAAGTTACCTGTTCTGTCTCCTTTTCTATTTGAAGTTTTCTGTTTGAGTTTCATCTTCCATAGGTTATGCTTCCCGGCATTATTTAGCAATTCTTCAACAATTGCTAATCTAATTTTCAATATATATATATATATATACTCAAGAGCCAAAACATTATGACCACCCCTACATTTTGCAATGAATTCGCCTGGATGACGTGGAAGGCACGTGATCAGGTGGAAGTGGTATTTAACTGCTGCTGGAGAGTCTGAAGAATCATTCTTTCACTTACTTCTGTGTGTGATGGGAAAGGCTGCGGATCTAAGCGACTTTGATAGAGGGCAGATTGTAATGGCTCGAAGGCTCGGAACAAGTATTTCCGAAACTGCATGACTCGTGGGTTGTTCGCGACCTACAGATGTTAGTACTTATGCAAAGTGGATGAATGACGGTGAAACCAGCAGTAGACGACATGGTGTTGGACGTCCACACGCTATCAAAGAAAAAGGTCGTCGGAGACTGTCTCGCGTGGTGAAGCAAAACCGGAGCCAGACAGTGGCTCAGCTGACAGCCCAATACAATGCAGGGCCAAGTAGAATAGTATCGCAGCACACTGTTCAGCGGACACTGTTGGATATGGGGCTACGCAGCAAACGTCCCATTCGTGTGCCTTTGCTGAGCAAGCGTCCTCGTCAACTGCGCCTGCGCTGGTCCCGGGAACATCGCGACTGGTCCATGGATCAGTGGGAGAGAGTTGCCTGGTCAGATGAATCACGGTTTGTCATTCATCACGCCGATGGCCGTGTCAGGATACGCCGTCTTCCAGGCGAACTCTTGCTCCCTCAATGTACAGTAGGTCATACACAGGCCGGTGGTGGCGGTATTATGCTTTGGGGGACGTTCTCTTGGGCGTCTCTGGGATCCGTGGTTGTGGTAGAGCAGACCATGAATGCTACAGGGTATCTGAACATCATTGCGGACCAGTTGCACCCTTACATGGCCTCTGTTTTTCCAGCTGGAAATGGAATGTTCCAACAGGACAACGCCCCGTGTCACAAGGCTAAAATTGTGTTAGAGTGGTTCCAGAAACATGATGCTGAATTCCAGTTAATGTCCTGGCCACCTAACTCACCGGATCTCAATCCGATAGAACACATTTGGGATGTCATGGGACTGCAGCTCAGAGTTCAAAGACCACCAATTCGCAATATCTCGGATTTGCGTGACCGTTGCTTAAACATCTGGTACAATCTGTCTCCGGCCATCTACCAAGGACTTGTGGCATCCATGCCAAGGCGGGTTGAAGCTGTATTGCGCGTCAAAAGTGGGCCAACTCGTTATTGACAGGTGGTCATAATGTTTTGGCTCTTGAGTCTATATGTGTGTATGTGTGTATATGTGTGTGTATATATGTGTGTATATGTGTGTGTGTGTATATGTGTGTGTGTGTATATGTATGTGTGTGTATATGTATGTGTATATGTGTGTGTGCGTATATATGTGCGTGTATGTATATATATATATATGTGTGTGTGTAGTAATATATATGTATGTGTGTGTATATATATGTGTGTGTATGTAGATATATATGTGTGTTTGTGTGTGTGTATATATATATATATATATATATATATATATATATATATATATATATATATATATATATAAATTATAATAATAAATTCAAAATAAAAAATAGTAAATTCAAATATCTTAAGTTGTGTGTGTGTTGGTTGGAGGGGGGGGGGTAAAATATATCCATTACATCCTTAAATTATAATCTTAAAGAGAAACTAGCACATATTTACATGGCTGGAACTATACTCAGCCTGAAAGGAATAAATTGAAATTTGGAAGCAGTCGGGTCGAATCGTTTATTAGAGCGACAAAAGTACGTCCGTTCAATTTCAGAAGACGGCGTGGAAGATAATATGACCTTTAAACCTTACGCGCGAGAGGGCGGAAAAACATGTGGCTATTATTTTGTAGGTTCAGCAGAATTTGAGGCTCGCGAGGCGAACCCACTCCTTTCTCCAGACGTATACACGTGTAGAAATGCAAAGGCATGGGATTCGTGGGACGTTCTGTTGCTAAGGGTTTTAAAGCGGAAAATTAAGATTACTGCTGATTGGATTTAGGAAAGGGAATTTAAATGCTAGAATGGAGGGCATTATTTATATATATATATATATATATATATATATATATACCGGGTGGCCATAATTAAACTGACAGTGCTCCCAGTGTTCTGTAGCGCGATCTATTTACGAGAATGACACCACATTTTGTAGGAAAATTAAACAAGACGGGGGACGAAGGATTCCGCGAAAAAATAAATTAGTTCCAAAAGTCACCGCTAGGGGAATATTTGGCGCTGTGTAATAGAAAATAGAGTGTTAATAAATGCAAATCAATACGGAAATTACCTTTTATTTTGCATTCAAATGAGGTTCAATGTGGCTCCCGTTGTTGTGGACCACATATTGCATTCTGTGCACAGTATCCACAACAGCAGAAAGTAACATGTCTGCAGGAATCTCCCGTACAGTCCGTGATATGTTATCCTTCAACGTAGCCAGGTCCTGGACCACTCCTTGATAGACCTTGGACTTAAGGTAACCCCATAGCCAGAAGTTGCATGGGGTAAGATCAGGCGACCGAGGTGGCCATGCAGTTGGAAAGTAGCGGCTAATGACTCTGTTGTGACTTTCTGTCGTAGCAGCTGTTGCACCCGTACAGCAACGTGTGAAGGGACTCCATCTTGCATGAAAATGATTTCCCCCAGTCATTGTCTTTGCTGAAGTGCCTGAATGACAAAGCTGTTCAACATGTGGCGATATTTCTCTCCGGTAATAGAACAGGTTTCCGGTCCTGTCGGGGTAATGTTCTCATAGAAGAATGGACCTACGATAAATTCCGCTGTGAACCCACACCAAACAGTTACCTTTGGTGAATGTAAGGGAATTTCTGTGACTGCATGTGGTGATTTGTCATCCCAAATTCGGCAGTTCTGGGTATTCAAAGTTCCATGCAGGTAAAAGTGGGCCTCGTCTCCCCATAAGATTTTCCACGGCCAAGCATCATCCACCTCCATTCTGGTAAGAAAGGTGAGAGCAAAAGTCAATCGCTTATCATGGTCGAGGTACAGTAACTCCTGTACACGGCTGATCTTGTACGGATAGAAGTTGATAATCTTTCGTAAGATTTTCCATACCGTACTGTAAGGCATATCCATATTCCGAGCTAATCCACGAGCGCTAGAGGTGGCAGCAATATTGTCTGGTCCTCTGTCGACAATCGCCGTGGCAACTGCTTCGATTTTATCCTGTGGTACAAGTTTTCGTCCTCTGCCTGACTGAACCTCCAGAGAACCTGTTTTCTCAAACGTCGCAACCATTGCTTTTAGCCCATTAACTGATACAGGACCGTTACCTTTACGCATTTTTTTGTGCGTTCTAAAAGCACGAAGAGCGGCTGACGCGTTGCACTGGTTGAGGTAAAAGAATTTGACCAGTAACGCACGCTCGACTAAAGAAGGAGACATTGCACATAAACTTTCAATCCGATTGATTCGAAACGTAACACATTGCCTATCAAAACCCGAGCAGCTGGCACTGTGCCAATGGATGTAACGTGAAATTTGAATAAAGAACTTCTTCTGCTGCTCAGCGTACGTGATATTGCAGAACACGAGACTTTATCGGTGTTTATGTAGATTTTACGCTTTTTTAAAAGTGTTGCCATATTGCACTTGAACTAAATAAGAAAATGTGCATAATAAAAGGTAATTTTATTCCGTATTAATTTGCATTTGTTAACACTCTATTTTCTATTACACACCGCCAAATATTCCCCTAACGGTGACTTTTGGAACTAATTTATTTTTTCGCGGAATCCTTCGTCCCCCGTCTTGTTTAATCTTCCTACAAAATGTGGCGTCATTCTCGCAAATAGATCGCGCTACAGAAAACTGTGAGCACTGTCGGTTTAATTATGGCCACCCGGTATATATATATATATATATATATATATATATATATATATATATATATATATATTAAGAGTTGGGGAATAAAACATTTAGGAAATATAATGAAACTCCTTAAATCTTAGATTTTTGGTTTTATGTTTCCATTAATTTCATCCAGGGGGAAGTAACCATGCAGCAATAATCATTAATGCTCCCTTAATTTTCCTTGCGAGAAAAAAATTCTTAAAATTCAGCTTAACGGAGATTTAGAAATTTCGGTAAGTTATGAGAAATAACGCGTTCAAGAGAGACCAGAAGTAAACACTGAAAGCCCGAGTTAATCCTGAAAATAGTGCCCAGAATCATAAAATTTAGAATGATGCCTGTAATAGAGTATTTTATGGCTTAAGGTTTCAATGATAAGGTTTTATGCGATGAGAGGGTTTGCCTTTATTGACCGAAAAGCGCATTTAACGTGCAACACTTTTGAATTTTGAAGCCGATTTTTCCGTTAGGTATAATAAGGAAAGTGTTAGAGTTCCATTATGCCGATAATCTGCGAAGGATGGAGATAATTACTGAAATTTCCCTCAAATGAGTTATATTTAAAAAATATTTTCAGATAAATTATGTTATAGCTTTATTTTTTGCTCTTGAATATTACATAGGATGAAACTTTAACAGTGGCAACTAGGTGTGTCCAAAGTATTCTGAAGAGATACAGGGGTGAAACTTTTATAGCCCTTGAAAGTAGTAACCAGCATTGTTTAGCACCCGTTGCTAACGTTTTGGAAGCTTCAAGTGGCCGTTGGCAGCACCTGATCCGTTGATCCTTCGAATAGAGCGGTCTACAGGCAGAATCTCTGGTTGAATCCACGGAGCGGTTCCTTCATCTTGGAGATGAGATCAAAGTCACTGGGGCTTAAGTCCGGGAAATATGGGGGATCGTAGAGCACTTCCCAGCCCCAGACAGTAAACACATCAGCCACAGTGTGCGCACAAGCATTTTCCTTCCAGCAGTACGATGCAACAAACAATTTCGTACGATAAACCGGTAACTAAAACATGGTTGTGTTCATCCTGTCACTGTGCAGGCGTGTGATGTTTATGGGGAGAGTCCATTCACTCTGAGGTAAGGCAGGTATGTGACGTACGTGTGGTGTAAGCTGCTTTCCTGGGTTCTGTTGCGTGGTCGCTCTACATCAGTGTTGCCACTATTAAAGTTCCCTCCCTCGTATTTGAATGAGCCTGCTTGCCTATTTCTGTATGAAATTATTGTAATGATGAGCCTTTAATTTGGATAAAAGTTATTTGAAATATTGTAGAAGAAATATTTAAAGGCGGCAGCATTACATTTTGGAGAAGTGTACCGGAATAGAAGACTTTTAATTAAAGAGTAAGACGGTGTCTTTTATGTTCGGGCAGGAGAGAAAGTTGACGAAAGCGATTTGTCTGTGGTTTCCGATTCCAGGCAAGATAGCGGGGTTGGAGCCACAAGTGACGTTAAAATAGAATAGGCCATTGTGATAAATTTATGGGGTCCTAGGATGAAGTTTTTGCCGGGGAAGCGGTAGAGTCCCCGCACCCCTGTGTGGTTTAGATTGAGATTTCGTCGGGGAAGCTGTAAGGTCCCCGTACCCCTGTATTGGGTTTTCGAGGCTTCTTTCGACGAGTGAAACTGTTAGTGACTCGTACAGATACATTTCCGAAAAAGATACAAATAGGCCGTAGCTGAGTGGAGCCAGCCGCAGACGCAAATAGTCAATTATTAGAGTGGAGCCCGCTTCTAAGGTTTTACATAGAGACGTCATCGAGAGCTCGTCGTGTGGACCCCGCATCTAAAGTTATTTAGACACGTTTAGAGAGTTCGTCGAGTGGAACACGCACCCGAGTTTGAGACAAGAGTGGATGAAGTCAAGAGCAGATACTACTTAGATATCCCGCAAGACATCGAAAGGTTTTCCTCGTCATAAAACAAGACGTGACCGCCCCATGATAAGAAAGATTTCCAGATACCAGGGACCCCATCTCAGTGTGTAGAATATCAACAATCAGCAAACAGTGATTTTTCTTCCATTTTTAATTTGTTCAGTTCCCACGGTTTTCGAAGAGGTTAGGTGTATTAGAGTGTTAGAAAAGGAATTTAAATTATTTTAGTTAGAGTCAAAATTTGTGAATTATGATTATAGGTATTTACGCTCCCTAATCCTAAAAAGAAAAAAAGTAAGGAGGTGCATAAATTTATAGACTATAATTAAGTATTTGTCTAAGATCATAATTGAAATTAGGGATATCACAAATAATTGAATATTTGAATGTTCCCATAATTTGTAAATATCAGTTTTTTTGTAAATAAATTATGATCTATTTTAAACGTAATGAGTTAGTTTAATTTACGTTTATTTCATCTGTTCGTTATCGTCAATTGATGTCCAGAGCTTTGGGTTGGATTCAACAAAATAACTTAAACACAACGAAACCAAATAATTTATAATTATAAATTAATACGTACTAACCCAAATAAACTACGATTCACGCCCAAGAAATCTAAAATCCGGACAGGCAATACGACAATTATTATTTTGTTAAATGTGAATGTTTATTTGTTTAGATGTGAGAACTATAGAGTGTCCCATTAAGAGAGCCGGATTTGATTTTTGAATTAAACGCATTATTTATTAGAAAAGTGATATTAATTCATTGCGTAATACAGATGTTCCGATTATATAGGGAATAAAATGTCAGATAAATACGCACCACGGCTCTCATTGCAAACTCTTACTCTTTTGATTAGGGTAAACGTCGGTAACGTCGAATTTAAGGTAACGTCATTGCATAGTGCCAGATTTAAATTTCGAGCCAATTTTTTTTTTTTTTTGTCAAGTTGGCAGCTCTAAAAATTTCATATTTTTCATCTGTCGTCCTTTCGATTAGTAAATATGGAATGCTATACGAAAGAACAGCACGCTATTATTATTAAAACTCATTATTAAAAATGGAGAAAGATTTGTTGGAACAGTACGTAAACTTCGTGGAATTTTTGGTAGAAATAGTGGTCCAAATGAGTCATTTGTGTGGCATTTTATTCCATACATAATTCGAACATTTGTACTTTGCAATGGAATACATATTTTATCACTTTTCAAATAAATAATGTTTAACACTAGAAAGACGGGAATTTTTTTCTTACTAAAATGACCGAAAGCTGTCATTTTGACGGTTGGAAATAAAATTAATAATATAAAATATTTAATGTTTTTTCAAAAATATGGTTAAATACTTTAAATTTAGAACTATTTCGAACTAACATATAATAAATTATTATATATTTAGATATATTTTTATGCAGATATGCCGGGCTGACAACCTGGTATGGTTTATCCGTAAAAATGTATGCATGGTTTGTGCAGTCCTTATTTTTCAACACCAATATTTCCGAAGAGCCAATATTTCTGTTATTTGCAAAAGGGCGAAGAGACGAAAAAGTAACTAACATTTTTGGGGTATAATTTTAAAGATTTCTGCCTATTTTCTATATTGCCGTCAAATAAGGCTTTCATTCTTAGTAGGTATACAACGCATTTTCTCACCCTCTTTACTATCGAATATAATTTTGTAAATGTGTATGGATATTTCGAATAAAATTAGAAAAAGTCATAAAAATTTCATAAGCCTGAAGACATAAATACAGATATAGCGCTCAGCAGTATATCCCAAACCCTCAAAATGACGGCAGCCGTCTTTCTAGTGTCATTTCTAGTGTTAATTCAGTTTCTCTTTCTAGGACACCATTTATATCATATGTCAAAAATCATGGTCAGCATGAGTCCGGGTTGAACCCGTGATAAGACCAAGCAAACATAATGTCAAGAGGGGAGACTTTGGCTTCAAGATTCTAATAGTAGGTTCTTTGCATGAGTTACATTTGCAACAAAAAAAAAGTCACTGCTTTGTTTTGTAATTTTATTTACAAGTTTAAAATATCTGTAAGCTCTGGCATAATTTTATCGATGATAGTTCTACAAAGTGTTTTAAATAGTAACTGAATCTTATTACTAATATGAAACATTTTGACTTGTAGATCGTAATAAACTGAAAGATTGCTCTCCATCGCTTGAAATAAAGCTAAGAGAATTACTTGAAAGAATACATACATAATTTCTTAATCATTATCATACTTATTGAAAAAGTAGGGAGAATGGTTTAACTATATTCTGGGGATTGTGTGTAGCAAACCAGTTTATAAAGGTAGCACTCTCTAGCGTGTTAGAGACAAATCATTTGCATTTCTCTATAATATTCGCTCTCGAGAACTTTTGGGATAGTGCTGTTATATATTATGTATACATCCGAAATTACTCTAATTAGAATATCTTCCGTCGTCTGGAATAAAGCTCTCCTTAGAGCTTTTTTCAGTGATATGTGTTGCATTTTGAAGTCATTATCGCAAATCAAAAGAGACTGGATTTGTTAACTTTCTATGAATGTCCGTAGCAAATTAGTTTGGAAGGGTAGCAAGCAGATTATACCTATAGCATGTATACTTATAGCATGTTGCGATCATATAAGAAGATCGCAACAGTGTCCTTATTACAGATTAATTGTGATTAGTAAATCCCATATGAAAATCAAAATGCTCTCCATACTTTGGGATATGTCAGAAGTTATGCTTTGTGTAATATGAACATTATTTTTAGGTCATCATCATAATTAAAAGAAGCGAATGAATAACTAACTTTTGCCACCGTCGGTAGTTATCTAGTTTTGATGGGTGGCTTGCACTATCTTTAGAGACGAATCATATGAAGTTCAAACCAGCATTCAGACTATTTGAACACATGTAGGTGACATCGTAATTTTTATATAACAAATCAAATCAAAATACCCTCCACCGCTTTTGACAAAACTCTATTTTGAGAGTTTCTTTTGAGAGGATGAGCTTGATTTCTAGGTCTTTGTCATATTTTTAACGGCGAATGGATAATTAGCGTTGTCCGCCGACTGTAATTAAGTTGTTTTAGCATTCGCCTTGTAGTACTATCTGCAGCGAGGCAAATAGGAAGTTTGGTCCAGCATTACGGGAGCTTCTAGTCAACTCCTAAATACTATTATGAAATTTATAGATCCCAAATTCTTCACTTTTAAATATCCTCCACTGTTTGAGATGAATATATCATTAACCCTTTCAGCTCTGAGCTGTTTGAGGTTAAACGTGCGCCATGGGCTGCACATTTTTTTACGACAAAGCACATGATGGGCAAAATAAGTTTGAAGTTATGACAGATAATCTATTGATTGTACCTGCAGTGTTATCTCGAAACTCGTGATAGAGGAATGTAACGCACTTTTAATAAATCTCTATATATAAAAATGAATGTTTCTTTGTTTGTTTGTTTGTTCGTATTTTATGTGCTGCCTTACCGTTCATCCGATTGTGATGAAACTTGGTCAACTTATTGCTTGAACTTGCGCGATGGTTATAGAATATTTTCATACCGCTACGACGTTCCATTCCCGAATTATGTTAGAAGTATCAACGGATATTGAAAATCGCCAAATTTCCCCGGATATTTTTGTTCAAAGCCATTGTAACATTTCATTGTTGCCAATTAAATTATAACATTTCCGTAAAAATAAATAGACATGAATTAAAAACGTGATTTATTCATATATTGGCGCGTACTAAAAAAAAATTTGATATATTATTTTCATGTACGTGGCAACGCCGGAATGTTTCTTTTTAAAAATGAAAATATAAGGATGGAAAGTCATTCATTTTCAATGAATGTGTTATCTATCCATTTCATGAATTGAAACTATCCCAAGCTACCTGTTCAAACTCAAATATACTGCAGGACACGTTGACTTAGCTAGAAACACGTGCGTTCAGCCTTGACGCAATGATTTATATAACTGAAGTGACATTGAAACATAGCAGATGATTTAGTTTTGAGAAAGAATTACAAACATGAAATACGTGTATATTATAATTAAGAAAGTCTGAAAGTGGCATTGAAACGTAGCAGACGATTTAGTTTTGAGAAAGAATTCCGAGCATGAAATACGTGTATATACATTTTCTATAATAATTGCCAGATTTGCTGTGTTTTAATATTGAATGTGATCTCAATCCATTCAAACATTATTGATTATTTTTCTATAATAATAAATCCATTCAAACGTTATTGACTAGCTGAAAATGAATGCTTTAAAATGCTCATAAACAGGAGAGCAACTTTTAATCCTGCAGAACTAAGGGGGAAATGTCAAAGATTGTTGAGAAATGAGCAATGTGATAAAAAAAATAGAAGAGCGCGAAGCCAACAGAATTCGAAATGCAGTTAGACGCACACAAGAATCTGAAGAAAAAACATTCCCAAGAGCTCGAAGGTAAAAGAATTTGAATTGTAGTGATCCAAAGCAGTGAGACTTATGAAGAAACTTTTAACGCGTCGAACATACGATTGTCTTCGAGCTTCAACATTGAAAGGAGAGGAAAGCGATGAACAACGACAGCACCGACAACAAACTAATGCTATTTGCTACCGCAAAAGAATTTTAGCGAAAACTGTAGAACATCATAAAATGAGGCTAATCATTGAAAAATTTAATAACAGAAACTGAATCCCGAGCAAAGCCGGGTAATACATCTAGTGCCAAATAAATATACATAAAAGATTAATGTACTGCTCTAATAAAACATTTCATAAGCGCGCAGTGTGTAAACGCATTTTTGCTAAGGTCTTGTTCACATTACTCTCAGAACGTACCGTTCCTTCGTTGACTCCGATATTGTTGACAAGGCTTGTGATTGGTTTGACTAACACGTGGTCATTGTGTTGAGATCTGTGACTGGTTAAAAATTTTATCGCTGACTCTATGCTCCGTTCTGGAAGCAATGTGACCAAGGCCTTGCTACACTAAGGGCTTAGTGTAGCAAGGCCTCGTCTCCAGGCATACTAGCATCATTGGTATCGCCCCCATATATGCGTGCATACAAAATTCATAAATACAAAGGTAAACTGATCTTAGAAAAACAAATTTAAAATAAAGAATTTTTCAAGAAAAAACGCACATTACATTAGCAGATCGATTTTCAAATGCACACAGTACAAAAACATTTCAGGTAGTCTCTCCTAACGAAACTACCGCAGGTTATTAACGTAGGATTACTTAGCTTTGCTTACCTCTTTTGTATGTGTATATGTATGTAAGTGTTATGTATGTATGTATCTATATATATGTACGTGTATATATATATATATGTATCTATCTTTATGAATCTATCTATATATGTGCGTATATATATATACGCATTTATATTATATTATATATATATATATATATATATATATATATATATATATATACTGTTAGGACTTCGCCTAAAGACAATACTGACAGCCTTTAATATTTACATAATGCTTTATTGGCATTCTAGAATAAATATAGGCTAATTTACAAAAGACTAAAATTTAACATTTATCTGAAAAAAACTCGTGGGTTCAGGATGTCATTATGAGCTGGCTGATTCTCGATCTCTGGCACGCATCCTCTGCATAGCCTCCTATTCAGCTCACCTCTCTACTCTGAAAATTAACGGACAACTGACTCCTACCGCCCGGTTGTAGAGTCCATGAGCTTTATTATTTCCTTCTGGGGGGGTCTGTATGTTACGCCCCTTTTTGTTACCGCTTGCTGCTTCCACGTGCCTGTAAGGCTCTCGACCAGTCAGCACCAACCTTTTATCTGGACTCCATTGTCAACGAGAGAAACGTTTCAAAAGATGTTTTTTTCCCAGATGTATATAGAAGAGTCTCTACGTCTAGGCTTTTGTGGCACTAAACGGAGGGTCACCTTTCAGCACTGATGAAACAACTTAGTTTACAAAGAGGTGTCCCTTGGAATTTCGCCGTGGGGACAGTCAAGTCATTACAATATATGTATGTATGTATCTATATATATGTGCGTGTATATATATATATATATATATATATATATATATATATATATATGTCAAAATTTTGACGCATTTTGGTACTTTTCTGTTTAACTGTTTACTGCTTGCCCAAGCGATGCAGACTGAGTTTGGCGCGATGTCAAAATTATAATTCACGACGACGGACGGTTTTAGCGTCTGAAATTTTGCTTTCCGGAGGGCCGTTATGGAGGAACGTAATCCTACATTAAAAATATGCATAAACTCATCAGCAATTTGGGAAATATTTAGAGAAGAATTTCTCATAGCCCTACTAATGGTTTAAAAATCTGCGCTATCAACTGATTCATTGGATGAATAGCTCTACCAAAAGTGATGTATGCATTATATCTTTGTCATTATCAAAAACAAGGTAATACCGTAAATCCATATCAGTTACTCGTGTTGGGATAACTACAGTGGATTTATTCTAGGATATTAATTTATAAGCATACCTCTATTTTATTCAATGCATAATAAAAAAATATATATAAATAACAGTCTCTTTTAATCTGGGAGCAGAAAAGAATGAAAACAAAACATATCCCCGAGAAACAAGTCGAATGCCTACGAGGAAATAACGCTCAAATTTCATTTTGAAACTCATCTCGTTTCGCGATAATATCCCGTTATAAAGCCGAGGCTTCTAAACAGGCGTTTGTCGCTGAAACATCGCCAAGCTCTCCCCGTTAACATACTATACGAGTCCCATGGCTGCAGTTACATTTCCGTGACGGTCGGACATAATTAGCTCCGTCCGGGCAGCGCCGAACGAAAATGGGGAGTGCAAGGTGTCCTCCGAGTCGGGGGAATTGCCTGAAATGGGATTGTTTGCACCGTGCGCCGGGCCATTGTTGCGCGGTGGAGAGAAAAACCACAGGGGTGCATTTGGGCAAATGACTCGATTGGGGACTGGTTATTATTTAAATGCATTTGGAATGTGTGTTCTGGACAAAAGTGCTCGCATCTGCGTGAACGAGCTGCATAGCTGTGCTGATCTAGCACATCTCCAAACCCCATGTTGAGTATATTACGGGCATTTTTTTTCTAGTGTTATTTTGCTAAATGAATATTTTAGCAATCTTATTATTCTGCAATTTATATTTTTAGAGACAAAAAATCTGGAAAGGAGTTTGTAACGAATTTTTACCTGTACCGCACTGACAGGTAGCCAGACTAAAAACTTATGCGCAGGGAACGGCCACGGTTTTTAACAAAATCGTAATTAAAGGCTGATTTTAATTAATTCACATTATCATGATATGTTAGGCAAATGAGCCCTAAAAGGGCTATCTAAACTTCAGTTTATAAGACTTAGTTTACTTGTATTACTTAACGACATTCATGCTATCGTTTTAGACTGACGTAGCACTTGTTACCTAACAGCTAATGGCGTTACGGCAACTTTGACTTCATACATCTGAGAAATGGGGTTTTTCATTTATTTTCACCATGGTTTATTATTTATCCTTTCCAGTGTATTTTATGCAAATATATGTTAATGTTACCTTACTTGCTTGTATAAATACAGCTAGAATTAGAGCAAAGGTGCCCCTGGAAGCACACACAGTCGGACACACGAGGTATTGAGATTCGTGTGTTAGAAGACTGTGAGATTATTTTGGTTATACAAATTATCTAAGTTTATAAGTTAAACACTCCTGGATCGAGTTTGTTGAAAGTTAGTTTTTTTTTATTATTCCCTTTAATATTTTTAACGTTTATTAAGGTTCTGAATAGATTTTGTGTTTTTACTTTAAGTCTTGCTTATTTACGAACAAACCCCATGCCAGACAACTGCAGACTCTGTCATATTGCCACTCTCCGTGACATGATATATAAAAGACCGAAATTCAATAGAGAATTCAGGTTAGGCGATAGAGTTTCGGTTAAAGAACTGAGCTTATTAGGCAGATTAAACAATTTCTAAATCTGGAGAACCAAAGAATGGTTACAGAAGTCGGATCGTATATAAGGGCCTGTTCACATAGAATCCGTCAGCTTTAGCGCACAAATTTTTAAACTATCCCATGCCAATCATTGAGCCATTTAACCTATCACCGCCAACTGAATCTTTAACGCTGACGGATTCTATAGTGAACAGGCCCTTAGCCTCTTCGGGTACAGGCGAGTTTTAGTCATCTTCGCTTTAGGTTGTAACATAAATTGTTTTCTAAAGCTGACATTTGTGCTTAATATAATATATTTTGTTGTACCACTAGACAGTGCTTGTTGTGATTATTCTTCAACTTACGATGGTTAATTTTATCACGGAAAGTTTTGATTGCAGATTTTGAGTTTCCCCCTTGTAGTTTGTGCGATATCAATGATTTAGACCAGAAAAGTTAAGATAACCCACTAGCCGTCGTGACAATAAAATTGCGTTCTTTTAAATCTGTTAACTGCTGTGTGCCACGCTATTACAATGTCGCAATGAATTTTTAGGGTATCTGAACAGCGGGAAACGGTGTTTCCCCGTCGAAGGAATTTTATGTATTTGAATAGAGGGAGACGTGACTTCACCAACTATGCTTCTAGGTAATGCTTCTAAGAAATGCATATCATTCTAAATAACATTGCTTCTAGGAAATGCCATTATAAATAATATTCTTTATTGTAAAAAGCTTTATTTTCTAAATTGCTTTCTATTTTTCTTAAACGTGGTATTTGTGCCCAGACTTTTAATATTCATAGTTTATAGGTATCTCTCTTCCTTCCTCTCTCTCTCTCTCTCGAAATATATATATATATATATATATGTATGTGTGTGTGTGTGTGTGTGTGTGTGTGTGTGTGTGTGTCTAGAAGCGTAAACTATAATTAACTATATTTAATTAGGTCGGTTGATGCTAAATCTAAAGGAATTAATATGAATAAATAATTATTAAACGAGATGGCATTTTCGTTCCCCATCAGATTACTAACAGATGGTGATGCGCATTCTATCTCTCGGTTTGAGAGAGTCCTTGAGCTCGGATGTTCCGCGTACAGGTTGGGAAGCACGAGAATGGGAATCCCCGATGACACAACCATCACGCGCTTTTGCTCGCTTTCGGATAACGCAATTGCAAACAAAGGAAGATTAGATTTTATTTTCATACAGGCAGGACGCGCGTGTCGTGAAGAAAGAGAGATGATGGGAAATAGGAACATAGCGGATTAAATTGGGTTTTAACTAATGTTAATTAATAAAATCTTGGTTGGATTTAAATAGTCTTTCTTTGCCACAGGCCTTTGTTTAATGACTTCCATTAAGTGGTAATTAGTAAATAAAAGGTTACTCGATGTAAGCGCTGTGCCATATATCCCCAGATGGATCGAGATTTCTTCTCATCACTTCATCTTCTCAGGCCACTCTAAGCACAGATTTCTCATTCTGCGTAAGTAAAATTAAAGTTTATCCGCAGAGGTTTAGCCTTTGTTCTTCAGCTATTTTTACAGGGAGTAAATATTTAAGAAAATGTTTTGATTAGACCTTAATTGATTTGACCTAATTGCACTATCATTCAAAGACACAAATGTGTTCGATAAGGTATATTTAATATCCATGAATGTTGTGAAAAGTCATTGAATACAACTCATCCTCACATCACCAGGGTAATTTAATTTGGAAAGGTTCAGCCTCGAGGTTAGGAGATACAGCTCTTAAAACAGGACAGCACAGCAAAGGGTTGTCAAAACGGGATTATATAGTTGTGAGTATATCATCTATATTTTTCTCGAAATGAATTCTACATTTCTTTTTTCGCAAAACGGTGGCTATGCTATGCTTGAAATGCGTCGACAAAGTTTGCAGACATGTTCCAGAAATATTTATGAAGGTATCAAATTTCATTCAGGATTGTGGTTTAGTTAGCTTTTTTTTATTTGCACCAGTAGAAATTGCAAATTACAATAAACTTTATGACAATTTTCTTTGTTATGCATTCTTAACGGTTACGACTTCTCAGTATCAGTTCGCCTGCCAGTCGAGAGCAATTCTAACCAAACATAGTCAAGCATAGCATAGCATAGCCACCGTTTTACGCAAAAAAGGGGGTAGAACTCATTTCGAGAAAAGTATACATGATAGCTAAAATTTCTCTCAGATTCTTCCATTCTTTCCCTTTTATTTTTCTTCTTCTCTCCTTGCTTCTTTATTTTCCCTCTTTCTTCCTTCTCTTCTTCTTATTCCTCCTTTCTTCCTTTTTTCCCTCCTTTCTTGGTGTTTATTTTCTGAAGGATCCTTCCTCGCCTGAGGTCGGATCCCATAAATAAACTTCATTCTTCCATTTTTTTCCTGCCCCAATTTCAACGTTCAAAAACAAAGGTGCTCCAAAGGTATCGCAAAACAAAATTTCCGAATTCAGAGATGGTCCCTTATTTTTATTACTTGAAGGTTGGCGATAAATGCCGTTCAGAAAAGCCAGCACAAACTGGGATCATCAAAGTGGGAACCACATTAGCCGATAAAGCGCGTCTTACTTGTTTATATTCGCAGATATAATCACGAACGGCCAATGAAATGGCTTCCACAGTCTTTAGCCTCCAGGTCCCTTGGGGGACAATTAGGAGGCCCTAGATGAAGACTTTATCAAGCGGAGTTGAATAAAACTTTACCAGCAGAGACACGATAACAGCTGTTGAAGAGATAATCCCTAACATCAAGCTTGAAAAGTAAATTTAACTTGTAAATTTCAAAAAGTGTTTGTACCACGGGTAAACTGAACGGGAGGTTTATCTGTTGAAGTTTGGATAAAATTGAGTTTTCTCTACGTTAACATAGGGATGTTAAATCTGTTCTTTCTTTAAATAAAATAAAACCGTGCGTTATTTCGTTTAACTTTTTTTTTAATTCATGGCAGTCTTACCAGTGAAAAATTTGCTGCAGTATTTTGACATGAAGTCTTCCCTGATTGGAAAATTTAGCATCATCTCATTAAACTCTATTATTTAATTATCCGATTTATGATTTATTGCATTTTTACCTTTTCTTTTAATTACATATATAGTTATATATGTTTTCACAAACTAATAAATAGCTACAATCAATCTTGCATTATGGCTGCTGTGTACTAACCCTATCGGATACGCTCTCCTCAATGTTAACCTATGGAGAAAATGTGTCTACTATTTACAGCTACATAAATGCTGATAATCCAATAAAAATAGTATTTTCAGATAGCCTGAACTTTTCTGTACCTTGCAACAGGATTCGTTTGATAAATTTAGTCTACTAAAGGAATTGATGAGCGTTGAAAACATACTATACCAGATTTTTCTCCCGAATAATTTAAATTTTAAAATATTATTTGCATTTTAAAAAAAAACGAAAAATGCCCCAAGGTGTAAGTTTCCTTTCCCTATTACAAAGTACATTTTTTTAAAGCTTTTAATCCAAGTTGGAATCCTTGGACACATTTTCTCCATAGGTTTCAACATTGAGTTGAGCGAATCCAGTAGGTTAGTACACAGCAGTCTTAATTGACCTACACTTTTAAATTTGTCAGAGTTTTTCAGTGAGTTCTGTATGCAAAAGTCGAAATTGTATCAGACTTATTGGTTTATGCAGAGAGAGGAATGCGGAATCATAACCGAGTTAATCTCTTGACTTTTCTGCATTATAATGTATGTAACGCCTTGTGATAAATAAACATTAGCAATATTTTAAGGAATTTATTTTATTCTTTTATTTTTTAGCACAATAATCTGTATAATAATTTTCCTTATTCGTAGGCTCAGAGGTCAATGAATCTTTACCACCTGTTTATTGCATATTTAGAACGTTCTTTTACACAAAGTACGGTAGATTTAATACATGGCTTGTATTTAACTATTACAAGATGCCGGTACATTGGGGGGGGGGGAGGAATGTCCAACAATGTTGTCTGTAGTACAGCCTCCAATTCAGCTGTGTGTAAGAACAGTATTCAGCAGACCATTTCTTCATAACAATAGACCTATCAAACATCGTAAACTGACTATACTTGACATCATAAGTGTCTCAATCATTTAATCCTTTGAGGGGCGCTGTTTGCACTGTGCAAACGCCTAAATCTAGTATTTTTTTTCACTTGCATTCAATGTATTCCAGTTAAATGAGCAGAAAAATGGTTAGTCCTGCCATCTGTTATCGGTTTATGGAAGTAAAAATATTGTGCAACCTTTAATTGGAAAAATTTTCAAGATTCTTTAGGTTAAAAAAATCGGGGGAAATATCTGCACCGTACAAACGGGGGAGGTTGTTGCCCCTGAAAGGGTTAAAATCATTTCATACGCGGATGTGCAAGAAAAGTACACTGTTGATCATATTGATAAGAATCGACTGAATAACTTCCCTAGTTCTGTGTAAACCTATGGAGGACCCGAGGTAACCCAGTGGTAGTACGTCGACTTTCGGCGCCCAGGGTGCTCGGTTCGAATCTCGACAAGCGCCATTAAATACTTTCGTGTCTAGGCCTAAGATGGGCACTTTAAATCCGTAGACCGGAAAGTCCCTCTAATAGCGCGTACAGATTGGTACAGCGTTCTCTGCATCTGCCAGTGATTTATGTCTCTCTGTACTCTCTACTATGCGCTGGATCGCCTCCTCTGGCGGTCCATCAAAGAAAGAGAGTGGGGTCAGCGGGTCAAATGGTGTCGAGCGGGGTCGGGGGACACACCACATCAAAAGAAATCTTGCGGCGGGAATGGGGGTGGTTCTAAATACTGTGTCTAATGTTACCGTGACTAATGTGATGTGACAGGAGTCGGGGAGAGAACTCTGTCCAATGTATATGCACCATAAGAAGTCAGACAGGGTGGGAGAGGGTACAACCCCCCCCTAGAAATTGCCCGTGGGGGGGGGGGTTGCTCGGTCAAAATTGATGAGTCGCCTAGCTAAGACGGACTCCGACCCTTGTGGGGCTAATGTATGCGGAGCCTCACTCCTCATCTGCAAATCCTATATGGACCTGGTGTGGAACACTTCCGACCAGGTTGTATTCGCAACAACAACAACAAAACCTATGGAACTGAACACTCAAGTTTGATTAAGTAGTTTAGGCTCTAGCGAACTGATTTTCGAACAAAGGAAAATGGTAGCTGTAAACATTTCCAGAAATCAAGTTACTGAAAATCTCTTGATTTTTATCAATGCTCTAAGAGCATTGATAATTTGCGAGAAAACAATTCGTACAATATTTAACGCATTAAAAATCTTCATTGTTTGCGAAGTAAATGCCTTAGTTCTGACCAATGCCCTTCCCCAGTTATTAAAATTGAAATCTTTTGATTGTTTCCGTGAAAGGTTTGAAAGGACGCTTGGTGGGTAAAACTCCTTGAGCTCAGCTTATGTCCTTTTCAGAAGGTCGGAATTTACTTGAGTATGTAGTGCTTTCGCATCTGTTTTTCGACAGAATTGCCCAGTTTAGCCTGAATACAAACGCTTGAAATTTTAAAGTAAATAAGATTATGCTTTGTTTCTATAAAATAATGTTACGATATCATTAACATAAATGAATGAATTATTTCTGAACATCCAGAAAACTTTGAAGAAGTTTGAAGAAAACATGGAGAAAGTTTTCTCTCTGGATAAGGCGTTTTAATATTTAAGATTACATTCTATTTTATCCTCTACAAGAAATGATAACTGCATTTCACTATGGTTTATGACTAGATTAGATTTCAACAAGGCTAAATTTGCCTCTCAGATAACTGATTTATTTTAATCTAAGTCTCTCACTTTCTAGTCTTAATGAAATCAATTAGCTCGTCCTTGTGTATCATTGCTCTTGATATTAATCTCAGTACCAAGTCATTGATATTCTATTTTTCAGTGAAATCAAGTTGGATCTTCCCTTTTCATTTTTGCTCTTTCATAGCAAAACAAAAAAAAAATTTCTGAGAATTTATAGGCGAAATCAAACTAAATAGCTTCATCAACAAAACATGAGCAGTAATCTGTCAACTAGTTATGTTTTTCACCTTTAACAATTACCATTTAATCGAAGTTAAATAAGTGAAAGAGAAAAAAAGCTCATGTTGGTTCATTAACATAGAATAAATAAGACACAAACGATTATGAGATCGTTGATCATGGCATCAGTAGCTTCGAAATTGAGAATTTTGGGTGATAGCATGATCCAACTCAGTCGGAGCTGTGTTTAGCAAACAACTAGGCCTCGCATGCGCATGCTCAGTTTCAAAATGGCAATTGTCCACCAAGGATAACCAATTCTATAAATATTGTAGAAATTTTAACAAAGGATTACGTTCCTCCATAACGGTCCTCCGGAAAACAAAATTTAGGATGTCTTACGTCATGAGTTATAATTTTGGCAGCGCACCAACCCAGTCTGTATCGCTTGGGCAAGCAGTAAACAGTTAAACATAAGAGTACCAAAATGCGTCAAAATTTTGACCTATATATACACGTACATATATACATACAAAAGAGGTAAGCAGCGATAAGTAATCCTACGTTAATAACCCGCGGTAGTTTCGTTAGAAGACACTACCTGATGTTATTTATACCGTGTTTAGTTTTTAAGTTGATTTTGGTTAACGAAATTGAGATTTTTACGTTTCAGTTTTTAGTGGTACAATAATGAAAGGCTGAATCTACCTAAATTCTGAGATGTGTATAACATTTCACATGCTTTATTTTCTGTGTTATTTATACTGTGTTTAGTTTTATTCTGAATGGAACTTCTGGCAAAGGATATTTTATTAACATACTTCCTGTTTGTGGCGAGAAATGTTTTCTCGTAATGGAAGTATCATACTAACGGACTTTATCCCGGGATTTGATCATAGGACAAATGCGAATCGCGGCGGAAGGGAAAATCCTCCAGTGGGATAGATAGTTCCACGTAAAAACGACGGAAAGAATTCTGTTCAAAACCCAGTGAGTCTCTCACCACGCAGTAGATGGTCGTATTGCTTTATTATAACAATGCTAGACTACATGCGGTTCGAGGGCATATTTTTACCAATTTTCACTAGTGGGGCAAATTTTTTTACCATGTTTGTGTAGAGTAGACTTTTTAAGTTGAACTTTATATGGTGTTTAAAGTGTCAAAAAGCGTCTTTAAACATATTGAATTATTGTTAATTATTCATTTATTATAATACAAATGGTTTTCATTACGGGAAAAAAATATATAGTTTTTGCAATTGCAAAAATTATATATTTGTGAATATATAGTTTTCTCAATCTGAGGGAATGTTAAGTATAGATTTCCCTCAGATTGAATAGATAATGATTATCCGTATGGAAAGAAGTCTCAAACGTTATACAAAGATCAAATTTTGTTAGAAATATAAAACATATACATAAAATCTGTGCTCAGATGGCAAAATGTTGTAAGTCACTTTTTTTTTAATTTATTTATTTATTTGTGTAACAGCAATTCTAAGATTCAAGATCTCATGAAAAATCAGTAATTTGTTTTACAAAAGCAAACGTGATACCAATGTTTCAGAAAAATAGTTGAATATTACTTACTGTAGTTACAATATCGGCGCACGAGAATCCGGGATGTGAAAATCTCAATTTTTTAAGAAAAGTGACTTATAACATTTTGCCATCTCAGCACAAAATTACAAAAAAAAACAGTGTTTAAAGACCACGCCAGATGGCAGCACTACACACTTCGAATAACTGTTGCAGATTAACCAAAATGAATTTGTACGATCGTAAACATTTATAATACCGCTCATAAATCGAGATTACGCAGTAAAAGTGCTAGCACCGGCTGCGGCTAATACACCAAGAATCCTAATTTAGTACTGCCATTTATTACCTTCACTTTTTTTTTTATTCGAAATAAGTTCCGCAGTAACCCGTATCAATGAGTCGAATCCTTTATGCAATAAATTTACGTAGACTGCCGAAACAAAGAAAATGGGCTTCGGAAAAAAGTGATTCTTGTCATAATTTGCCCTAAGTAGGCTCTTACTTTTCGGCCCTTTTTGAGTGCTTAGGCTTTTAAGCTCTTAAAAGCAACGCTAAATCAGATCGCGGTAATTTTGAAAGTTTTAAGTGGTCTAATATGAGAAAATACTGCGCTTCTATCATAAGTTTTAAGCGAAAGAGACTAGCTAAATTATATTTTTCCTTCGAAAGTTATCTTCGGAATTTCGTAACTTTTTTTTTTTTTTTTAGAGTGTTTTAGTGTATTATTTTTGCCAATGTTCAGGTCTATTTAATGGTTTCCATGTCTGATTATAATTACGCCCGAAATTTTATGTAACAGTTACTAAGAGAAATCAAATAAAAGTTTTTGTCTAGAGAATAATGACTTTAAATGAATTATTTTAAAACACGAATTCATTTTTAAATCTGAATAATGTATTTAATGTTTGAAGTCGTGTATCATTTTTAGCTTTTCCCATTAAGATTCCCACTAAAAATTCTATTTTATTTAAAGTTATTTAATTTATGTATTTCCTGACAATTCCTTTTTTGCCTGTATTCTTTTTAATCGTTTCGTCAACGTTTTGTTCTGTTCTAATTTACGTTTTTATAAAAATGCGTTTATAATTCAGCTTTAGAGCGGTTGTCGAAGAAGCTTAATGCTTCTAGACTTCAGTTTCCCACATTTATCTACTACAGTGAAACTTCTCTAGCCCGTCACCCCTCTAAACGGCCGAGCCGATTCAAGACTCCATAGAGCCAACGTTATAGAAGAAACCTCTTTTTGACGGCCACCTCTCTAAACGTCCACTCTTTTTTCGATACCATGATTGGCCGCCATAGAGAAGTTTCACTGTACACGCTTCCATGATGCGGTACCAGAGAGTTAATGATCCGTTTCACTGAATAAATGAAATGCTGTTTTGGGCATATTACAATTAGGGAAATATAACTAGAAGGGTAAGAAAATGTGTTTAAGATGCAAAAGTGGGATTCCTAAAACAGGTAAGCCGCTACCCAAAAACTTGCATCCTGAAACTGGTAGCTTTTCTAACCCGAGGTAGCATTTCGTTTTGTTTTGTTTTCAGTGTGGGATCGATAGCCAATTTTTTCTTTATAACTCAAACGATTTCCAGTCAAGACGGACGTAGACAAATGTGCTGCCCTTTTAATACTTGTAAATGGCATGCATGGTGCCTGAATAAATTGAGCGTGGACTGTATATTAAAAACAAAAACAACAGTTTAGTGAAAAAAGAGAATGCGCTATGACGCGCTGCAAATGCCTTGGCGGCAGGTAAACAATTATATAAATGCGCTATGACGCGCTGCAAGTGCCTTGACGGCTGAACAACAATAATAAGCTTGCGCTAAGACGCGCTGTGAGTGCCTTGGAGGCGTATCGACAACTGAATAGTACATGGGGTAGGGCGACAGAGGGAGCCCTTATTGCGGGGGTGGTCAGGACGCGCCATGAGAGAAGACAGGTGGCGCCAACAATACTGTTATGCTATAACACGAACGCTCAAATTGTAACCCTCATTATAAGAAAATATTTTAGACCATTTACATAAGTTATTTAACCCTTCAGCGGGCGCACCCGTGTACAAAGTGCAACATTTTCGTAATTTTTAATGGTTTTTTTTTTTTTTTACATGTAAGGTTTGAATGGTCTAAGTAGTTTCTATTTATAGCTACACTCTTTCTAATGCAGTTCTGATTTTCTGATTCTAGTATTCCTTTCCATTCATTGTTAGTCGTGATTTAACCGTGGTAAATGTCATAGGGACATGGCAGTAGTGTCACGGCCAGGGGCAGGAGCATTGAAAAGTACAGGACAAAGTAAAATAATTGTTAAATGCAAGAAAGAAACAGGGCAAATGACGGGCAATAAAAGAGAAGGGAAGAAAACCAGCAATATACCGAAAAGAAATTTAGAGATTGTGTTTGTAGCAAGAAATAGAAGATAAAAGTTGAAGAGAGCGAGTTGCAAGAAGAGAATAAAAGAAAATTTATGATGGCTATAAAACAGCCCACCCTGCTTGAAGCCGAAGCATGGGAAAAAAGTTAAATTTGAGGGAGAATTTATAAATCCCGCCCTCGATGCGCATTGGTAAAAAGGGGATTGAGAAGAGGCAGCCACTTACGAATGGCGATGGCATGATAATTATATGACCAATGGAAATTATAAGAGGCGGAGACATTAATAAGAAAATAATATGAACTGAGAAATAGTGTGAAGGCAGAGAAAACCTAAGAAGTCAGAGTTAGTCAGAAGTTTGTTGAGATGTAGAAGTGGTGTCAAGGCATATAGACGTATGAGGAGAGTGCATTAAAAGTTTGGAGATACAAGTTGTCGAGCGCCCAGTATCCCGTGCCGAGAGTCTGCAAGGAGTGATGGAGTTAGAGAACCGACGATGAGCGTAGAGTGTCTGCAATGACCTACGGAGCCTTATATCAGAGAAGAAAGTGCCCTAGTTCCGTGTGATGATAAAGACGACGAAGTTCATCATTACGAGTGCCCGCTGCCCATAGTGATTCAACAGTCATCTTCCGAGGTACCGACTTTGCGTTTCCTTTTTATATTGTTATCATTGCTTCTCAGTGTGTAGCCATAATAATTAATATAGAGCGCGATTAGTATAGTGTTTGAATATAAGATGTTGAGGAATTGACCGATAATTCGTACAAACAATTTAATATGATGTTATGCATATATATATGAATTAATTTAGTAGGAATGAAGTTGAAAGTAATATGTGTAGATGAAGTACGAAATATTGTTATAATAATTGAATGAGTTAAATATATGTGTCGTAAAGAATTAAGCTAGGAGTAAAGAAGTTGTGAATAATGTGTAAATGCCGGAGGAAATATTTAGTAACTTGTAGCGTATTATGTGTTAATCAATAAATTGATTTGTCAATATAAACCAGAGTTATTTCCATTATTTGGGAATCACAATCAACCAATGTACTAGCCACAATCTTTAACCAATAAATTACTAAATCAAAATCATAATAAATATAATTTAATATAGTCTAATAAACCCCAATTTTATAAACAATCACTGTTACAGTAAACCAGAGATTATACTGAATTACAATACTACAAAAGCAGGAGTTGATGTAGTCGATCCAATGTGCAGCTATTACATGGTATCCCGCATATCACGTTGATGGAAAATCTCATTGTTTTTTAGTTTTTTGGACATGATAGGCATCCATTCGCAAATTGTCCTCAGATCCAATAAACCGGACAGTTTTGAAATAAGGCGATTGTATCTGCACTATTTGGCCTTTAATTATAAATATATCTCAATATTATCAACATTTTATATGTTGTCATAAAACGCAGAATTGTTATTTTCAATTGGAAAAAAAAGTGTATTGCAAAAGGAATAATCAAGGTTGAAAGAGGCGTTGCACTTTGTGCCACGCGCGCCTGCTGGTGTTCCAAAAATTACAATAATATTTTAGTCTTCTAAAAATGTGGAAAGAAGTCTGTCGGTTTGGTGTGATGATATGAGCGACACCTGAACGACGTTCCTCCGTAGTCTTAAATGGAAGTTACAGACGTTTGTTCTGAAACGTTTGTCTTTATGATGTAAGACCTCCGTAGAGAAGATACTGTACTTTTTCCTACTCTAGTCTGTTGTTTGGAATTGTCTTGGAAAATCTGTTGTTTGGGAGTGGATTTTAACTCCTTTCTTTCCAACCTTTCTAAAACTTATGTGAAGCCATTTTGTAATTTGGCGATAGCAATAAGTTAATTTTGTGGATTAGAGCCAGTAGTATGTTAATGTTAACGTTGTAATGACGACTCTATCTACCTTAAAAGTAAATCAGGAGAAATCGTGCACTGTGAGAATCAAGCTAATGAATCAGTTCTATGAATCGGTTCATTTTATTTCTAACGAGAAAAAAATATTTTAACTACCAAGCAAGTTAAAATCACTTTCCAGTATGAGAAATAGCCATAACTTAACTGTCACTTGTCCTAGTGTTAATGAAAGTTATTATCAGATCAAATAAACAGCATTTTTTGGTTATATGATAGATTTTGAAATAAAGGAATATGCACTAAACTGTGCGAAGAATTTTAGACACGAAGCAGAACATTAAATATCAAAGAGAGAAAAATTATAAAGGAAAAACTGTAGATCAGAAAAATATATTTAGTGAAAAAGGTTGGAAAAGAATCTTACTTTCTCAGGACTACTCTAGATCCTACAAAACAAAAAGTTAATGCTCATTTTTTTTGTCATTTGGTCATGTCGACAAACTCTCGCTAATTAGTGTTCCCACGTTGATAACTTCAGTTTAGTTGTACTGATAACCGTACAACTAGACTGAATAAAGAAAACAAGGCGCTTGATATAATAACGGTGTCAAATCTAGAAATAATGATGTCTTAACTAGAAAACAAGAAATCCAAAAGTAAAATTTTCTAAAACTTTACGGAAGATAAACATTTCTATAAAGTAAGATAAAGAATGTAAAAGAAATGAAATACGTGAGAAAGAAAGGTCGATTTGTTGAAGATTTTAAGAAATTCTAACATCTCATTCTACTTGAAGTTTATTTAAAAATATGATTTGAATGAAAAAAAAGTTTCAATATTATTTGGCAATATGCACCAAAATTCACATATTTCTTTTTAAAACGATTTTTCCGATAGATATGCAGCTGTATAACACAACTCATCATTTCAGCTAAACGTTGAATATATCTTTAGAACGACCGCTCAGATATTTTTTATTCATTTTTATTTCCCTCGGTTCCAAGTCGTTTTTTTAGGAGCACTTACACTGTGCATTCTGTTGATTAAAAAAGACTGAAAAACCTTGCTATTCGCTAACCAAAACAAAGGGGAAAACGTGGTACCTGTGGCGCCATCTATTACTGTAAAAGCACAACAAAAAGTGAGCAAATTTAGATTTTCCGAATTCTTCTTGTCACCGTGAAGTACTCTAGGGCGGCATGCCGCTAGGGAAATCTGTGACGTTATTCATCTGCAGAAGAGAAAAATGTTATCCCTCTCAAATAAGGTTTCAGTAGAAAGAAAATTGGAGAGTGTTGAGTAAATAATAAAAGCTTGTAGCTTTTTTTTTCTTTATTATTTTTTTTAAAGAAAGGTTTAGTTCTTGTGTTTGTGTTATCAATTGTAGTTATTCTTTCGAACGTTGTTGATTTTATGAACCCTTGGGATTTCTGTCTTCTTTCGTTTCATAATAAATATGGAAGGAAATGTCAAATTCTATTTCGCTTTGGGTACATATTTATTACACTTCACTTAATTTAGTGAATAAAATACGAGTTTGTTCTTTTTAATGATTCGCCATTTTAGTAATATTTTTTTTTCTTTCTCGGAGATCTTTAATAATTTTTTCTTTCACTGAAAGCTATAAAGATACTATCCATATTTTTTTACTCGTTTGTTTTTCCTCTTATCCATTTAAAATAAGTACAATACTTTGGTAGGTTTATTTTTTTTTTTTTTAAACGTCAACAAAATTCATTAATGGTCTGTTTTTGTGGGAAATCCATTAGTCCTAAATATTTATTTTTTAAACATACAGATTTCAGTTAGTAAGATCTAACAATTGATGTTGTTGTCGTGTCTAGGAATAGTGCAGAAGGAATAAAAAAAGAGAAGTATAAAGAAAAAAAGAATGTACCCTTTTCATAGAAAAGGGGTTCCATTGTCTCGAAGGCGAAGATCTATCAATTAAATAGAAACAATACAGTAATATATCTATATATAAACAGTGTGTCCAGCGAAGGAGTCCCTGATTTCAAAATTAAAAATCTCGAAAACAAAGATCAGTAGAAGAACGCTACAAACGGTATGTATATCGTGAAAGCTGTAAGAATTTTATCCACTAATTTTTGAAATAGTTACAAGAGCTGCCACCAGAAGGCGCTCTACAACTCGTATCAGCATGCATAAATAAACTCGTAGTCTTTTCAAGTAGTCTTTGCAATCACAACATCACAATCTTTTCAAAATGTCCACCATTCGCTATACGGAGGTGGCGCAAACAAACAATAAAATTTGCCATCACACACTGTAGTGTCTCAAGGGAAATCGACCTGCCATACAGATCGCCGATTGAAGTTCGTCCAGCGTGGTGGGATGGTTCCTGAAGACAGTATATTTTAATATGCCCCACAAAAAAATAGTCACAGGGACTCAGGTCCGGCAAATATGGAGGCCAAGCCATGCCTGCACCAATAAAATTTGGCTAACAGCGCCATCTGTTAGCAGGTTTTGTAACTATTTCGAAAATTAGTGTATAGAATTCTTACAGCTTTCACGATAAACATACAGTTTGTTGCATTCTTCTACAGATCTTTGTTTTCGAGATTTTTAATTTTGAAATCAGGGACTCCTTCGCTGGACACACTGTGTATATATGTAAAAATAACGCCCCAATTATTAACTGTTTCGCCCCACCTGTTTTACTTATCGCGTAATCTAAATTATTCTCTTTTCAATAAAGTACAGTCGCTCTTTCAAAACTGATCTAGAAATAAATTAACTAACTAACTAGTTTGTCCCTTAAGACACGCGCTGAAATTCAGGAGCCTATGATTCAGGATGATTCAGAAACCACGCAGCTTGCATCGCATGTTCGAAATCTTGAGTCACGGCTCACGAGATCAAGTTGGATGATCGGCTCTAGCCAATTAAAGAAATTTTAACACCTAGCATCACGTTAGCGCCCCCATGGTTTAAAAGATGGGACAGGAGATTTTTACGTTCTCTGCTTCATTACTTCTTTGTTTTCTCTCAGCGTTCTTCTGTTACTTGCCCGCGTACTGCTCCCAACTATATTAGGATGTAGCCGTATTCCATACTCAAGCCCCGGGTAGAGTCCGGTGGCTGGCTTATTTGCGTCCATGTCGTCAGTGTCAGTTTGTGCCAATTCGTTTTGTAGTGTACATCTCTTCCATGTCGCCGTTTTGAAGTTTAATTCCATGGAATAAATTAGTTGATCTGTTCAACGTGTTCTCGTGTTTTCATCGAGTGTTTATTTCGTTCAATACTACCATCTCCTCAACCGGTTTGTTAAAAAATAATATCACTCTGGCCTCGTCTACCCACTATGTGTATCATCTCCTCTACATAATTTAAAGTTAAAATTATTTGTGAATGTAACGCCGTACTATATATATATATATATATATATATATATATATATATATATATATATATATATATATATATATATATATATATATATATATATATATATATATGTGTGTGTGTGTGTGTGTGTGTGTGTGTGTGTGTGTGTGATGCCCCGTATCTCACGCCGTGGGGTAAAAAAATTCAGAGTGGTTCGAGGGCTCTTCAAGAATTTTGACACTGTACTGACATTCGGAATCTCATAACTTCTAACACTCATAATTGGGGATGTTATTGAGTTCAGCTACTTCACATGCCTGTATCATGATCAGCAGGGCTACGATAAATTATCTTATTTTACTTTTAGGTTTGAATTTTAGAAAAGGGGTCGTGCTTTATTAACAGGATAATTTTAAATACGCTTTAGATATATAATGGTGGGCCGTTATTATCACAATATCCCCCCCCTTCCGGAAAAAGACTTGCGAGAGGGGCCGGGCCCTAGCTCCTCGAGCAAGGCTTCCCTTCAGGTGAGAACATTTACTAAATTTAGAAAAGAAGGTTACAAGTTAAAGGGATGAGTTTATCTAAATCTTGACCTCGCTGTCCGCATACTGTCCGTGGACCCTTACTTTACATATACAATAAACAATATTACTCGAAAAACACATCATATAAATTGAGACATAGCTGCTAATACTGTTGATCAATACACAAAATTTTAACAAAAAAAATACACAACATATCAATATTTCTCTTATAAGTCCTTGGAATATCCATATTACACATGAAGCTTCAAAGTTTAAGAACATGAAAAAACCATAAAATATTTCCAACTGTAAAGTAATATGAAGAACTGGAATACAAAAATAGAATACTTGATATTCAACTCATTCAATATTTTGAAGTGGTAATAATAATACTTCAATATTCAAATTCAAATAACTCTCAAAATGGTAATACAAAATATAATATGTTAATATGAAATACAATATATTAATACACCAATGTAATATAGGTATTATAAAAAGTGTAGCTTTATTCAAAAATGTAGTATTAAAACGCAAAATATAGAGGAGAAATTTTTCTATATCGGCGAGTTTCTCTTACACTCAACAGGGACTTTTTCATATTTAAATTAATGGGACGACAGGAAAGTGCTTAGAGAAGGAGAGAACTACGAAAGATTAAAGTATTAGGGTTGACTCATTCATGGTATAATTTAAATTCGGCAGGTGGATTGTAATATCTCAACTTAAATGCATGTACAATTTCAGTAGACCTGTATTATATTGATTTGGCTTATCTATTTCATAAGTCACTTCAGAACACTGTTTTAAAATTTTGTAAGGGCCAGAATAAGGGGCTGAAAGTTTACGGGTATTTGGATATGAAAATTCTTCTAAGATTACAGCATCACCAGGTTTAAATTTAGAGGGTACAAAGCGAGCATCATACCTAATTTTGTTTTTATTATGATAATCTATTGTCCTTTGTTTTGCTAGTTTTCGAGCTCCATCCACTGGAGGGTAATTAGTTTGATTTATAGGGGAGTCATAAGGCTGCTTGCCAAACATTAAGTATGCAGGGGTAAATTTTGTAACTGAATGGGGACTATTGTTATATTCGGTAATGACTTGTTCCAACAAACGTGTCCAAGGAACTTTAGTGGACGAAGAATTGACTTTACATTTTAGCCTACTTACTCTTGATTGATTCACTCGCTCCACTTTACAGTTGGTCTGAGGATGATGTGCGGAAGTCAAAAGCTGTTTCACATTATAATTTTGAAGGAATCTCCTGAATCGTGAGGAAGTAAAGGCTGCATTCCTATCCGTTAGAATTTTCTCTGGTACCTGAACTTGGAATATTTGCTTAAGGCAGTTGGCATAACTTTCTGTGGTGACACTTTTAGAGGGAAATACCCACACATATCTTGTTGCATGGTCTATTGCAATGTGGAGATATTTTTTTTTGTAGAATTATAATAGTTAAAGCCACCGACAGTATCAACAGAAATACATTCAAAAGGTTTATCTGTTGGAGGTACAATTTGCATAAGTCCAAATTTTTTTAATTTTGATTTCTTGTTAAATTGGCATGTTACACAGTGTTTGACAAACTTTGCAATATCCTCAGTGATGAGGCTAATAATACTGAGGGCTAATCAAATTTAGCATTTTTTGTACACCAGGATGACCAAATTGATCGTGACACTTTTGCAATAATTTTAAACGTAGTGACATAGGAACAACAATTTTATGTAGATTTTTTCTTTTTAATATGATTATATCATTTATCTCTTGATACTTTGGATCATGAAGGTTGTCATTTTTCTGTTGTGTTTTATTTTCATCCAGGTCTAATAAATGTACAGTATGTTGAAGATGTTGGGAAACAGAATGCCTTGAGAGCATATCAGCTTCGACATTTGTGAAGCCTTTTTGGTATTTGATTTCATAATCAAACATACTGAGTTTTAAGGACCAGCGGAATAACTGACCTCTTAGATTTTTTACATTTTTGAGCCAAACAAGAGCCGCATGGTCAGTATGAATGACAAATTTTTGGCCATGGAGATAATAGTAGAATTTGTCTAAAGCATCCACAATCGACAAACATTTCAATTCCGTGATAGCATAATTTTGTTCATAATTACGTAAAGTCCTTGAATGATATGCAACAGGATGTAATATATTAGAGGCATCAGGCTGTTTCAACACAGCTCCAACTGCATTTTTTGAGGCATCAACATATACATGACATGGTAATTTAGGATCATATAATTGAAGAACAGGTTTAGAAATTGACACATGTTTTAATTTTTCGAATGCACTCTGGCATTCTTCTGTCCAATTCCACTTAACAATTTTTTTCAAAAGTCTATTTAATGGATACCGAATTTGAGCATACTTAGGAATAAACTTATTATATACATTGATAGATCCTAAGAAACGTTGCAACTCCTTTATGTTCTTAGGGGGTTGTAACTTCTGAATACTATCAATGTTGGTATTATCTGGAGTAATTTTTCCTTGTTGAACTTCATAACCAAGAAAATTAATTTTGTCTTTGGCGAACACACATTTAGATAATTTAAGTTTAATGTTTTCTTTCTTACAGATTTCAAAAATTTGTTGTATGTGTTGCCAATGCTCCTCTTCAGATGAAGAAAAAATAATATCATCATCGAAATAGTTATAAGCAAAGTTAATCTTATATTTAGCCAAAATTCTACGAATGGTTCTGTTAAAGATTCCTGGGGCATTTTTTAAGCCAAAAGGTAGACGAAGCCATTCAAATAATCCAAAACTTGTTGCAAAGGCAAGTTTTTCAATATCCTGAGGGTGAATTGGAATATACCAGTAGCCTGAAGTTAAATTTAGTGTTGAAAATATTTTAGCTTGACTTAATTTGTCTAATAGGCAATCTATTCGGGGTAAAGGCTCAGCATCTGTTTTGGTAATTGCATTTAATTTTCTAAAATCTATGCACAATCTTGTACGCTTGCCTTCGTCACGCTTAAAAGACAAAGTGACTAGAGACGAGTATGAGCTGCTACTTTCTCTTATAATACCTGCTTGTAACAATTTCTCAACTTGGTTTTTTATTTCCTCTTCTTCTTTAGGAGAAGTACGATAAGGTCTTAAGGACACAGGAAGCTCAGGCGTAAGTCTAATACGCTGGGGTTCAACCCTAATTAAACCTATATCATACTTAGAAAATATATGCGAGTATTTATACTGTAAAGAATTGAGTTCACCATTCTCTCTATTGACAGTCTGGAAAATTTCAGAATTGTTTTCAGAGGTCAGAGGAATGTGAACCAACTCAGTGCCTACATTGTTTACATTTTGACTTACATTTGGTTTAAGATTTACATATTTGGACTCATTATTATTAATATGAAATGACATTGGTGTACACATAAACATGTTATTACTTGGAATTATTAGTCCATTTTGATAAATTTGCATAGAATTACAATCAATGTTTGTTTGAAATTGTCCACACTCTGGCAATCCCAGGATTATATAAGGTAAATCACTGTCTATAACATACATTTTTACCTTTTTAGTTACATTTCCTATGCATAAGTTAATGAAACATGATCTCTTTAATTGGAAAAGGCCTTTCGCTTGTTTTACTAAAAGTCTTTCTGACGTCTGTGTTTTTAGTCTATGTTGTGTTGTCAAAATCGACGGGATGATACACAAGGAGCTACCAGTATCTATCACACAAGGAATTGGTCTCTTATTTACGTATCCGGATACGTTTAATTGTCAAATCTGTGTGTCATCAGTAAGGTTAGGTATCTGACTCTCAGTGTTTTCCACTACTTGAGGAGCCATCGGATTACTAAGTGCATTTCGAAAGGGGCACGTCTGCACCCAATGATATGCATTCAGTATTCCTCTCCCTGTACATTCTCTACATAGACTGGAGGCAGTTGAGTTTGGGAATGGACATTATATTGAGTTCTTGGGGTTTGAAATCTCTAATAATGGTTATTGAAATTATTTAGATTGCGACTGTTGAAATTTCTATAATATGGTGGTCGTTGAAATCCAGGTCTAAAATTAAATCTGTTATTTTGTGGAGTTCTAGTACTGAAATTATTTGCTTGTTGAGGTCTGGGACTGTTAGATTCAGCATGTGTCTCTTGACTTTTAAGTAATTTAGACATTAAAGTGAGCCATGCTGTTGGGGTAGCAGGAGGACTAAGCGCCATCAACTGTTGAAGATTTGGAGGAAGACCATCAGTTAAACCCTCCATTAATAGACTGTTTGATAACCCCAGCTTTCGACCACAAGCCAATTTCTTATGGAAATAATCAGTAACCCCTTTAGCCTCCTTTAATTTAAGATTAGTGAACTCGCTAAATGAGGCTACATTGACTTCTATGAAATTTTCCGTCAAAATGAAACATAATTCTTCCCAATTTTGAATATCTAAACAAGAATTAATAAAAACAGTAAGTGCTTTCCCCTTTAAATATTTACTTAAGTAATTTATTTTCCATTCCTCATTTTTACTACTTTCCTGACACTTTCGGTTAAAATAGTTTAGTCATGAATCCAGATTCATGCCAGCTTCGGCATCAAAACTAATAATGTGCTGTTCAGCAGTACTAAGCATTTTTAATTCAGTACTGGTGCTGGCGGCTACTAATTTAGGTTCCATTGAAGTACTTTGATCCATTACATTTGGTATGTCGACATAGATAGGGGGTATTACATTACTAGTGCTAGTAATTACTGATTTAGGCTCGATTGGATAACTCTCGCCGGTTACATTTGGTAATTGAGCATTGGTAGGGGGTATCGTTTCTTCACTCTCGTACATGATTAGTAATTTTCCAGAACGTAAAAACATCAATATATTACATAAAAACTTTCAATAATATAAATATCACTCACATAAATACCGTACAACAATAAAATATCATCACTCTAAATCAATTAGATCATTTTCATTTTCTTATTTTTTCTGACCTACCTTTAACTTCTTTTAAAGTGAACATTTTAATTTCAAAAACAAAATTTTTTCTTGATGTATACGTTGGAATGAAGGCACATTGAACCAAAACTGCACACCACTTGTTTTCATCTCCTTGCAGGGCAGTACACACACTGAGTACATAAGTACGAAACTCAAAGTGATGACTCTTAAAAGATGATGACACATTTTTTCAATTTGCAAAAAGTTCTGACGAAATGAAGTCTGATATGGTAGCCCAGGAACAAGCAGCTGGCGTTTTACACAATTTTCTTCCCGTTGCAGCAAAAACCAGATGCAATGTAGAACACAAGTCGTATCGACAAAAAACACACTAAAGGAACGATCAAGCACGAATTTTCAAACACTAAAACCAGATGGAGTAACTGCACAAATTTTTTAAGATTGGAGCACAACATATTTTAGTAGTAGAATTTTCACGATTGGAGTAATTCAAAACCCACTGTGGCATTGTGGGAAGCTGACGAAAGCACAATACTTTTATGCGGTAAAATTCACCACACTGAAGATTGAAGTAAAATTCACCACACGGTGTAAATACTTATTCGAGCACTAGGCGAATATACTGCGATGATCTGGAACGACGTTCACAACGTAAACAAAACACTCTTCAGATTTGGCGGGGGGTGAAAAACGCCGAACGTAAAAAAACACTTTCTCTTCCCACGCAGGGGTCCAGACGACTCTTGTGATGCCCCGTACCTCACGCCGTTGAGGAGAGGCATAGCACTAATCGGAGGCGTAGCCGGCACGAAGGTGTGATGCAGTCGAGCGAATTGTAGATCCAGGGAATCACTTACGAACGTTAGGCGATACACGCACACATGGAGCCATTGATGGAATCCACAATTTCGAAGACTTGCTTTATTTATTTGAAGGCGTTAGCTGCAGTGGCCACATGACTTGGCCTGACGGGGCACGGATTACATTACAAGACAGAAGCGGACCGCAGGTCCGACAGCAACGAGAGTTAGACACCAAGAGACAAAAAAATTTTGTTCACGCAAATAGTAAATGAGTGCTTTGCGATATTGACGCCAGAGGGCCTAGACTACTTAATATTTTAATTGGGCGACTTTAGATTCGTGGAGTTCACGTGTCCACTTAAGTTTTTGCCCGGGGACTTTACTGCTAGATCCCGCGCTTGTTAGAACCGCGACCTAAAGACCTTATTGCAGGATAAGTGGCCATAAAGTTCTTGCAAAGTGTGGTTTTTGACGTTACAGAACCCATAAATTCAGAGTGGTTCGAGGGCTCTTCAAGAATTTTGACACTATACTGACATTCGGAATCTCATAACTTCTAACACTCATATCTGGGGATGTTATTGAGTTCAGCTACTTCACATGCCTGTATCATGATCAGCAGGGCTACGATAAATTATCTTATTTTACTTTTAGGTTGCAATTTTAGAAAAGGGGTTGTGCTTTATTAACAGGATAATTTTAAATACGCTTTAGATATATAATGATGGGCCGTTATTATCACACACACACACACATATATATATATATAGACACACATATATATATATATATATATATATATATATATATATATATATATATATATATAAAATATGATTAGTATTTCCTCATATATATATGAGGAAATGCTTTTAATCGCAACGGACGGTACAATAAAGATAAACTAAAGCGCATGTATCATCCTGTTGACAGACCACATATACGATTTTCAAGAAAAAAAGCACACGGAGCTCCAAGATATACCACTGTACCGTTGTGTATCATTAAATGTTCAGGGTTAACGGGATCACATCCTATTAACTATATTATCCACTTATATGGGCAAAAAAAGGGAGATTTTAAATCCCCATTATCCACTTTTATTTCATTTTTCAAGGTATTTGGAAAATAACAGGATATAGACCTGGGTTATAATGTTAACAAAGAAGCAAAACCCAATACCCTTGTCAGAACGATGAGTTTGAGCAGGCTGCTATGTGTAAAACATACGAACGATATTATAATTGATCCGCAAACTCTTACGCCATATCAGTTTAGTTAATAACGTTGATACGCTATTGGAATGCCATCTGTGATACACTGAACAAATATACAAGCCATTTGACTCATGTAGCAATAAAAAAGGAAATGCTGTCAAAAAAATCATTTTAATAGCATATACTGACATTCAATATACTGACATGATAATAAATTATAAATATAATTCATATTAACCTGACTCAATTTACTGACATGCTAATGATTCATCAATATCACTCATATTAACCTAGCTCAATTTACTCACATAATAATTCATCAATATTACTCATAATATCCGGTCTCTCTTTACTGACATAATAATTCTTCACTATTATACTATCTAATGCGCCTTTACGAATTATCAATTAGTAACCCGCTAATTTCTGTTAGGAGATTACTGCTCAACTGCGCTCTATATTAATAAGCTATTAATGATTACGTTAATCTAAAGCAATGATTTTACATGGAACGGAAAGGTACTGTACCTCCACTGCTGATTGTTGATTGTTACTCGAATGTATATCTCTGGCAGTTGATGTTGACTCTTTCAACATTGGTCAGCTAAGCATCGGGCTCTTGCTTCATCCGGATCTGTCTCCTAGTGCCGGGCGCTGGCTGTGGGGCTTACTGCTGGTCGTTGCTTCTTGCACAGTTGTAGCTCTGTCATCTAGGCATCGGGCGCGCTGCATCGTAATAACGTCCTCATCATAGATGCTGGGCGGGCTCGCCGATTGCTTGTAGCTCTTGGCGATTATCTTGGCTCACTGCTGGTCATTGATTATTGCACGGTTGTATCTCTCTGTCATCTAGGCATCGGGCGCACTGAATCGTAACAACCTTCTCATCATAGACGCTGGGCGGGCTCGCCGATTACTTGTAGCTCTTAGGGATTATCTTGGCTCAAAGCTGATCATTGATTATTGCACGGTTGTATCTCTCTGTCATCTAGGCATCGGGCGCACTGAATCGTAACAACCTTCTCATCATAGACGCTGGGCGGGCTCGCCGATTACTTGTAGCTCTTAGGGATTATCTTGGCTCAAAGCTGATCATTGATTATTGCACGGTTGTATCTCTCTGTCATCTAGGCATCGGGCGCACTGCATCGTAACAACCTTCTCATCATAGACGCTGGGCGGGCTCGCCGATTACTTGTAGCTCTTAGGGATTATCTTGGCTCAAAGCTGGTCATTGATTATTGCACGGTTGTATCTCTCTGTCATCTAGGCATCGGGCGCACTGCATCGTAACAACCTTCTCATCATAGACGCTGGGCGGGCTCGCCGATTACTTGTAGCTCTTAGCGATTATCTTGGCTGACTGCTGGTCATTGATTATTGCACGGTTGTATCTCTCTGTCATCTAGGCATCGGGCTCACTGCATCGTAACAACCTTCTCATCATAGACGCTGGGAGGGCTCGCCGATTACTTATAGCTCTTAGCGATTATCTTGGCTCACTGCTGGTCATTGATTATTGCACGTTTGTATCTCTCTGTCATCTAGGCATCGGGCGCACTGCATCGTAACAACCTTCTCATCATAGACGCTGGGCGGGCTCGCCGATTACTTGTAGCTCTTAGCGATTATCTTGGCTCACTGCTGGTCATTGATTATTGCACGGTTGTATCTCTCTGTCATCTAGGCATCGGGCGCACTGCATCGTAACAACCTTCTCATCATAGACGCTGGGCGGGCTCGCCGATTACTTGTAGCTCTTAGCGATTATCTTGGCTCACTGCTGGTCATTGATTATTGCACGTTTGTATCTCTCTGTCATCTAGGCATCGGGCGCACTGCATCGTAACAACCTTCTCATCATAGACGCTGGGCGGGCTCGCCGATTACTTGTAGCTCTTAGCGATTATCTTGGCTCACTGCTGGTCATTGATTATTGCACGGTTGTATCTCTCTGTCATCTAGGCATCGGGCGCACTGCATCGTAACAACCTTCTCATCATAGACGCTGGGCGGGCTCGCCGATTACTTGTAGCTCTTAGGGATTATCTTGGCTCAAAGCTGGTCATTGATTATTGCACGGTTGTATCTCTCTGTCATCTAGGCATCGGGCGCACTGCATCGTAACAACCTTCTCATCATAGACGCTGGGCGGGCTCGCCGATTACTTGTAGCTCTTAGCGATTATCTTGGCTGACTGCTGGTCATTGATTATTGCACGGTTGTATCTCTCTGTCATCTAGGCATCGGGCTCACTGCATCGTAACAACCTTCTCATCATAGACGCTGGGAGGGCTCGCCGATTACTTATAGCTCTTAGCGATTATCTTGGCTCACTGCTGGTCATTGATTATTGCACGTTTGTATCTCTCTGTCATCTAGGCATCGGGCGCACTGCATCGTAACAACCTTCTCATCATAGACGCTGGGCGGGCTCGCCGATTACTTGTAGCTCTTAGCGATTATCTTGGCTCACTGCTGGTCATTGATTATTGCACGGTTGTATCTCTCTGTCATCTAGGCATCGGGCTCACTGCATCGTAACAACCTTCTCATCATAGACGCTGGGAGGGCTCGCCGATTACTTGTAGCTCTTAGCGATTATCTTGGCTCACTGCTGGTCATTGATTATTGCACGGTTGTATCTCTCTGTCATCTAGCATCGGGCGCACTGCATCATTACAACCTTCTCATCATAGACGCTGGGCGGGCTCGCCGATTACTTGTAGCTCTTAGCGATTAGCTTTTTAACATCGGTTACTCTTTTCCTTTTTTTATCTGCAACTCTCTGGCTAAAATCAAAATCTCTGAGTGCCCTCTCTTGCTTTTCCTTCTTCATATTCGTTTTCATAATCATTTGTTAGCCACGCCTTCTCCACTTTCATTCGTCATATATTTTTCATATTCTACCATTGGTTTGTAGGCTGGTTCTTCTGATCTTTTGTTAACCAATCTCAGTGTGGGCGTTCTCTATTCCTAACCGTCATTTTTCTTCCCACGGATGGCTACCCTCCCCTTCTTGTGAGGTCCACTTTTATAACCCTCAATAAATTTTGCCTCCCTGACTTGCAACACTTTTATATCTTCTTTTCTCTTCTTCCCTCTTCTCTGCCTCTTTACTCCCTTTTTACGTTCTAAGCCCCCTTTCCATCGATTCGTTTATTGCCTAAAATTGCTGTTCACTATTCTTTACCATCATATTTTCCAATTAACTTGCCTTCTATACCTGTTTCTTTGTGAGCTTTCACGATGTCGCGAAACTCTGCGACATACACACCTACAAATATATAATTTTAAATAATTTCCTTTATCAGTTCCATCGTCAGTCCCCCATTCTTTCTGCAATACTGTAAATTTAACTACATATTTTCTTTCATAATTTATTGTGAGCCGATACCTTTCATTATCGATAAAAATACTGTGTTGCTTCGATATGCCATTCTGTCAAGCTTCGACCTCTTTCAGCTCATGATCATCAAACATACACCGTACCCTTCTGAGTGTAAAAATCTCCTCTTGAAGCAATATCCGCATGCCAAACTCACTTATAGCCCTATAACAGGGCCATTTATTCTTTGACGTTGCAATAGTTCTCCTTTAACCCTCTTTTCGTAAGTAAAACGCAGCTTACAAGAACATCACATCTTCCCCAGAACCGTCATAATGCTAGCCAAACCACAGGAATTTATCTGTGCATCCTAAAGTTTGAGGATTAGAAGATTTCGTCCATTTAAAAATAGCAAGATCTTTCTGAGACTTTTGAAGAGGAAGTCGTGCAGTGAAATTCTGTGGACTGTGACATTTCGCAACTTCTTAACGTTTTAAAGAATGAGAAGAGATTTTAAGTTTAAAAATTAAGCGTGCTGTCAATTTTTCTTTATTTAATTTTATATGTATACAAACTTAAAACTTTTGAATGAAATCTGCCCATGGGAATATCCCTCCTATAATTTCAGTACCCGAAATAGAGGTGGAGGGAGGGGACAACGGCAGCTCCAATAGGGGGGATGCAGTAGGGACAATTGCCTCCCCCTCCCCCCCAAAAAAAGCCCGGCGTATTTTTTTTTCATGGCCTAAAATTATATAATCTTAGACCTAACACCAAATGAGTTTAAATTTAAAATAAGAGGATGTTTATTTCATATATATATAAAAATCTAAGAGCCGACGTTGCTCCCCCCCCCAAAAAAAATCTCTGGACTGGAGCCACCCCTGGGAGGGGGGACTCAATTTTTTTTTTACCTAAAACAGCACTGTAAGAGGTTCGTTGTAATTAACTTTCATGTTCGATTATGATTTTTTAAATTTAATTGAAGATTTGAACTTAACTAATTAACTATTAAAATATATTTTTTGCCTTAGCTACACGTGCGTCTCACAAAACAAAACAAAAGTTTCCTTTTTCGGCCGTCACTAAGATAAAGACGATTATTTGTGATAATTTTGACCAAATGCCTTGATAGCACTTGCCTCAAAATGACTTATGTTGAAACAATGACTGTTGTTTTGTAAAAACTTTTCGTTTTAAAGTCAACGCTTGACTTAAGAATATATGTCTGTTATCTATATAGTTAAATTGAATTGCCGCGTCACTTAAAAAAAAAACATGAGGTAAGTTATCAATACACTTGCGTATGTGCATAATCAGGTGGATTGTGAGTCGAGAGCCATGGAATGAGGTAAACAAAGTACTCGGAGCACTGCCTTTGTTACGCCATTCCGAGATGGGGTCGAACCTAGTCTGATCGGAAGTAAGCGATGTGTTCGATACGGCAGGACTTCGCGAGATGTCAGCTTAGGCCAATTCAGAGAGAATTGATTTCTTCCTTTCAGGCGCATATAAAATGGTTATTTAATTTTTTTACCATCAAGGGTATATAATTTTTTAAATGGTAAAACCTCTTCATAGTACGTGTCTCCCAGATGTTCATTGGGTTAGGGGGAGAGAGAATGACGTCATTTAATGTCCACTTGACTTTTAGTACAGTGGTAGCAAGTACTTGACTTTAATTGGTTCCAAAAGGCATGATCGGTACCGAAAACGACGAGTAGTGAACGAATTTTTCCTGTAACCCATTGTTGCTCAGTGTTCCACTGCATGGAACACCTTATTTGACTAGCTTGCCAAACAGTTAAATTCAACGTTAAGTGGATAAAAAGGGGTTTACTATATGGGTGATTTTATCAGTAGCTCGAGTCATCTTTACTTAGAGCTGCACGAATTATTTTGATCTCGCTGTTGAGTTTCGCTAGCCTATCTATACTTATATATAAAGAGAGAGCGATTTTGTACGTGGAGGGTAATCTCCAGAACCACTGCACCTATTTGAAAAATTCTTTCACTGTTTGAAAGGTACATTATTCCAGATGGACATAGGCTATATATTACGTATATCTGATGAGTAGAAATAAAGTTAGGGGCTTAATCCTAACAATCTCCATTGTTAACGCTACTGTCCTCTACCGCTTTTTGTGACGAAGGATTCAACGATCCTTAGCGTGGTGCTATCGCGGTGAGCTTCTGTTCTGACGTTAGCGGTTCTAACCTAGCTGTTCTCCGGCACGCCTTTTTCTTTTAAAAAATTAACTTTAATTATTTACTAACGAAATATTAATTTAAATATTATTTTAGGAATATTATTTGAAAAAAAAATTTAATATTATTTTTAAAAAAACATTCTTTTTTTAAAATCCTTTTTTTATTTTTTTATTTTTATTTCATCTCTTAACTTCTCTCTTTTAAAAAATTAACTTTAATTAATAATTAACGTAATATTAATTTGAATACTATTTTAGGTGCTTAAAATAATTAAAAAAACATTCTTTACTTAAAATCCTTTTTATTTTTGAATAAAACTACGGTCTCAAGCACACCTCTTTCTTTTAAAAAATTAACTTTAATTAATAAATAACGTAATTAGTTTGAATATTATTTTATGTGCTTAAAATAATTTTTAAAAAATTCTTTACTTAAATCCTTTTTTATTTTTGTATTTTTATTTCATCTCTTATACTAATTTTGGGATACCAATGTGTATCTATACTTCTATAATCTATACTTATATATAAAGAGAGAGCGATTTTGTATGTGGAGGGTAATCTCCAGAACCACTGCACCTATTTGAAAAATTCTTTCTCTGTTTGAAAAGTACATTATTCCAGATGGACATAGGCTATATATTACGTATATCTGATGAGTAGAAATAAAGTTAGGGGCTTAATCCTAACAATCTCCATTGTTAACGCTACTGTCCTCTACCGCTTTTTGTGCCGAAGAATTCAACGATCCTTAGCGTGGTGCTATCGCGGTGGGCTTCTGTTCTGACGTTAGCGGTTCTAACCTAGCTGTTCTCCGGCACCCCTTTTTCTTTTAAAAAATTAATTTTGATTATTAACTAAATCTGGAAAAACTACATTTGGAACTACGCTTTTTATGGGGCATTTAAGGTAAAAAAAATTTACAATTTATTGGCTATCAACTGGAATTTTATTGCTATAATATTTTGTTCAACCCGGACAAAGTCGGGACGGGCCGCTAGTATTTTATACACTGAAGTTCCACTAAATTAGGGATAGCAAAGCCTATACAAATTGTGTAGCACTGTGCATCATCTATGCACAAGTTAGGGCGCTGTGGTAACTGCATATATAGCGCGTACTGTGGTTGTTCTGAATTAGTTGTTGGAATTGCCAGTATGGGTAAACTGTCTGATTTAGACGCCTTCGATCCCGGACAAATCGTAGGTGCGTGACGCATGGGCCATTCAATTTCCGAAATCGTCAGACAGCTAGGATTTTCAAGGTCGACAGTGTCAAGAGTAAACCAAGAATACATAGATGGTGGAAAAAAAACTAGCGATCGGTCAAACTGCAAAGGACTATAGCAAAGGACTATAGCCTTGACAGTGCGCGGTGAGAGACGACTCAGGCGTATTGTACGTAGCCAGCGAAGCCAAACATTAGCTCAAATTACCACCCAGTTTAATGACGGTGCCAGTCGTACAGTCAGTAAACGGACTGTGCAACGCTCGCTTCACCGTATGGGTTTCGGGAGCCGTCGACCTACGAGAGTACCATTGCTCTATACTCGCCATCGGGCTGCACGTCTTGCCTGGGCAAGAGAGCACAGAGACTGGAGTGTAGAGTACTGGAAACGAGTAGCATGGAGTGATGAGTCTCGATTCCGACTACTTAACGCCGACGGGAGGCTGAGAATATGGCGTCAGGCTCATGAAGCCATGGATCCTGCATGCCAGGCCGGAACTGTACAAGGGCATGGTGGCTCCATCATGGTCTGGGGTGTTTTTTTTGTGGCACAGTTTGGGATCTTTGGTGCGTGTACCAACCTTCCTCAATGCAATTCGGTACGTAGAGTTGCTGGGTGATCACCTCCATCCGTTTATGCTGTTCTGTTATCCGCACGGTAATGGAGTTTTCCAGCAAGACAACTGTACCTCGCACAAGTCCCGGTAGGCTACTGGCTGGTTGGATGAGCATTCCTCTGACTTCTCTGTCATGAATTGGCCACCTAGAAGCCCAGACTTAAATCCTATTGAGCATCTTTCGGATGTTTTAGAACAAGGCGTGAAAGGCCATCACACAGCACCAAAGAACCTTACTGAATTATGGACAGCTTTAGCCAATATTTGGCAAGCCATTCCCGTGGAACGTTTCCAGATACTTGTTGAATCTATGCCTCGTCGTGTGGCAGCCGTTATCAAGGCCAGAGGAGGCCCAACTCGTTACTAGGTAGGTATCCCTAATTCAGTGGCAATTCAGTGTATAATTGTGTAGATATTCTTTTTCTATATATACATAGCCTATTTTTTCCTTTGTAAATATAATTATAGTTATTTTTTTATTAATTATTAATCGTTCCGTAAATGGGGAAGAGAGGTCTAAGTATTCTCGCAGCACTGAAATTGCTTCAGGAATAGCCTTCGGGTAGCGAATCCGAGAATGCGGATAGCACCGATACCGAGGAATACGCTCCTGGACCATTTGAAGCCCCGAAAATATGCCCAGTTTTAAAATTAAGGTCACCGATGATAAAAGATACGGCAACATTGAACATATGCCGGTGAAGGGTGCGCGCAGACAATGTGAGTACAGTAGTACGAAAGCGAAGCAGCACAAAACAAGCTTCACGGGCAAAACGTGCAATGTTGGTTTGTGTTTTTACAAACAGGGTGTGACGTGTTTCAAAAAATATCATGAAACCAAAAAATAGAAGAATTGTAAATATTTTTGCACATAGGACTTGTATATATTTAGGAACTGTAAATATTTATCTGATCATCAATAATCATATAACCAAAATATACATATTTAAAAAAAAAATTTTTTGGGGTGGTGGGGGAGGGGGGGTATGGGTGTAGAGTAGCAGGTCTCCCTGTGGTGCACCTGGGTCACGCAAAATCTGCTACACAGGTATAATACAGTGTGTTTTCATTCATATGGAAAAGCGTCTACTCAATTACGTGCTTCACTGCGATGCTCGCTTAGACGCACTTTTCAGAGCTCTGGTGGTGCAGTGTTCCAGCTTATGGAACACCCACAAAATCAAAAAGGGTCAGTGCAATCTTTACAAAATTTTACATGCGTACTACTTTTGGCCTAAGTAGACAGCCTACAAATTCTTTTGGTGAAATTCCAACTTTAAAGGGTAGTACGCTGTAAAGGGTTTCATTTTTTCACCATCAAGGGTATATAATTTTTTAAATGGTTAAACCTCTTCATGGTACGTGTCTCCCAGATGTTCATTGGATTAGGGGGGGGGGGAGGATGACGTCATTTAATTTCCACTTGACTTTTAGTACAGTGGTAGCAAGTACTTGACTTTAATTGGTTCCAAAAGGCATGATGGGTACCGAAAACGACGAGTAGTGAAAGAATTTTTCCTGTAAAGAATAACGTAAACTGAAACAATCCGTTACTGGACCCCAGAAATTCAACATTTTACTTGACAATTTTAAATTGATGGGGTTTTTTGGGGGGCTACAAAATCTCAAAACTAGAAAGACATAAGTAAAAACGATAATTAGATAAAATTTAAATTCACTTAACTTGTACTGAGAGGAGTTCGTGACCTAATGGGATGGAGACGAGAAGTTTTTGCTTGGAAAGGGATTTCTCTTCCAGTAAAACAACTGACATTCAAACAGAGGTTCTTTGTCTTTTCTGTCTACCATTGTACCCTGCTGTGGGCTCAGATTTAGGGAGTTTCACTACAGACCTATCGAGAAAAATTTTGTTCTACCCACGTTTCAAAATGTTTTCGAAGTCCACATTTCGGCTTCCTAGAGCTTTGTCAAGTAGCTTTCGGCTTCCTAGAGCTTTGTACTTTTGAGCAAAATTTTGTAATCCAACCCATTTAGAACACATTCTTGTACTAGTGTAGTAGGGGCTTCCACTTCCCCCCTCCCCTTTCCTCATTTGAAGAAAGTTTCCCAGCCACTGTCGATTGCTGATCCATTTAAGCTCCTCGGTGCTGAGCTCTTGTATGTGCTTCTCCAATAACTGTTCGAAGTCTTCATCCCTGATTTCCAGCGCCATGGACTTTCCTACGGATACGATATCCCTCCACTACCGGTACAGTTTCAATGCCTTCAAGGTGCCCCAGAGTTATCCCCATCTTTGTTCTGCAGTGAGATCGGACTCGAAGCTACCACGTTCATACTTCGCTATTGTCTCATCATGGTTCTCACCCATGAGTGGTATCACTAACCTTCTTCGAACTCACTCTGACTTATACGGCCAGAAAAAACAAAAAACTCGAGATGTAAAGGTAATGGTGAAATAGGTGGGATTCTAAAAAAGTCTGAGGGTGAGACTAACACGTCGGTCTTTGTTTCGTCCGGAGAGACGGGATTGCCTCGAGCAGGTTTTACAGCGAAGTGTGACGAGTGTCGAGCAAAGGTCGAGTGCCGAAGCATTTATTTTCGCGTCGAAATGCTTTGAATACCGAAGCAGACGAGAACCGAGGTACGGCAGTACTTATGACTGTCAGTTTTGATATTAACAAGACTATGGGGCAAGAGCGTGTTTTGACGTTTCGTTAGCTGATAACTGGCGTTAAAATGTACTTGTGTATTGTAATTAAGTTAATGGGGCGTCCGTATTTTCTAGTGGATAATAGCTGTTTTGATGTCAGTGTATGGTAGTTTATGTTGAGCACGATCATTAAGTGCGGAGTTGAGGAATGTCCAGTGCCTGGAAAAGAATGTTGGCTCTTAGCTAAAGGGCTAATATAATGTCTAAATTAGGTTGTGTCATAGATGCGGTAATGGAAAGAGGTTGTTCTATGCTAGAAAAATGAAGTTCTGTAATAGGCATAGTCTTTAGGATCAAATGAATTTTCGTTTTATATATATATATATATATATATATATATATGTGTAATATCATAGCAATAGGCATCGTTGGAACAGCTATAAAAGAATTCTTGGGACGCAGTAAACAGTCGAATGATTTAAAATAGTTTTATTGTTGTTCATATGGAGTTCCCCATAGGGAGGGAGCTAGACCGTGTGACATATTCTATGTACAATCATTATAAAGAAGACCCGGCTTCATGCCGTGTTCACATTTTATATCGGGAACATACAGAAGACTTGGTGTAAGCAATAATCCCTATGACGCTATGCTACGTCATGGACTAGGGCGTGTCCGATGATTCTTATCGGTTCAGTCTCCCTAGACAGAGGCTGTTCTAAGTCTATCAGGATATTTCTCTGTCTATAGGGGAACGAAGGGATTAACTACTACAAACTTTAAGAGCTATTATATCATCATTAGAAATGGAATAAATTATGTTTTATAGGAATATAGACAATCAGATAATTAATATAAAAATTATTTTTATATTACATCCCCCCCCTCAAAGAAAAAGAAATTCCCCATGCCAAACAAAAAGAAAAATTAATTTACCTATTCTGACAATTTAAAACTGAACCTATCCACCAACTCTTCTGTGTACAAAACTAACATTCAAATCTCTGAATGCTCACTTATAAAATTTTTAACAACAATCTTTGCATAATATTCTCTCCAATTTCAATATTCTTTGCAAGTTCAACATAAAAATCGCAACGTATACTACAAAAAGCACAATACAATATAAAAATATAAGACGTCTTGAAGAAAAAACATGTGGTAACAAGTGGTGACAACCATGGTTGTTTTGTTTTTTGGCTTATACAGTCTTTTGCAGAGAAATTATTGTCCTTTCACTGCTGAGCCAAATAAAACTGAATACAAATGCACTATCATAATACTGAAAAAAAATTGCAATACAACAATACGTAAAAAAAAAATACAACCCTGTAATAATATACAAACATACATACTTTATTTACATTATTCATGACTCAGTTTTAATTTTTCTGGTGCATGGTATTTTCGTAACTTCGAAACATGCACAACTTCTGAAGATTCTTGAGAGTGGGTATTTTTCTTATTAATTTCATAATTAACGTCAGAAATTTTGCTAAGGATTTTATAAGGACCACTGAAAACTGGAGACAGTTTCCTAGTATTAGGGTATTTAAATTCTTCATAAATGACTGACTCATTAGGTGTAAATTGTATATCCACAAATCTAGCATCGTAATGTATTTTATTCCTTTCATGGTAATGTTTTGTTCTCTGAACTGCTATTTTTCTCGCCTCTTCAACAGGAGGATAAATACTTTCCTTTAACGGATTTGTATATGGAATTGTGCCATACATTAAATAGGCTGGTGGAAATTTAGTAACGGAATGGGGGGTCAAGTTGTATTCGTGAGTTACTTCCTTTAGTAATTTAGGCCATGGAACTTTTGTAGATGATTCATTAATTTTACATTTTAAACGTGTGATTATTGTTTGGCCTAATCTCTCCACTTTGCCATTCGTTTCTGGTCTGTGTGCTGTAGTCAATAGTTGTTTAACGTTATAATGCTTAAGAAATTTTTTAAAATGAGAAGATGTGAAAGCTGGATTTCTATCACTTAAGATACTCTTTGGCACTTGAATTTGAAAAATTTGGTTTAGGAAGTTAGTGTAAGTTTCTGTTGTAATTGATTTTGAAGCAAAAGCCCATATAAATCGAGTGTGATGGTCAATAATTAACGTCAGGTATTTTTTAGTTGAATTGTAATGGTTAAGGCCACCCACACTATCAATTGCAATCAAGTCAAATGACTTGTCAACCGGAGGCATTGATTGCAAAAGTCCAAATCTTTTTTGTCGAGGTTTTTTATTTACTTGACATGTATGACAGTGTTTAATAAAATTACTAATATCAGAAGTTATATTTTGCCAATAATAAACAGGGGTGAGCAAATTAATTGTTTTTTGAATACCCGGATGGCCAAATTTTTCATGAGCAATTTTGAGTAATTTCAGTCTTAAAGAAAAAGGTACTACAATCTTTGTAAACCCTTTTTTACGAAGGCATAAAACATTGTTAATTTCGACAAACTTTCCAGTTAAATTGTCATTTTTTTGAGCCTCGGTAATTTCACTCAACTGCAAGGGATGTGATACCTGAGTTTCAACATTGCTTACAATAACATCATTGTGTACATTGTTATCTGGTACATCACGAGAGAGCATATCTGCTTCGATGTTTGTGGTGCCCTTTGTATATTTAATATCATACTCATACATACTTAACTGCAAAGACCAGCGGAACAATCTTCCTTTTAAGTTTTTAACATTTTTGAGCCAAACTAAAGCCGCATGGTCCGTATGTATGGTAAATTTTTGTCCGAAAAGATAATGATGAAACTTATTTAAAGAATCCACTATAGCGAGACATTCCAGCTCAGTAATACAATAATTTTTTTCATAATCTTTTAATGAGCGGGAGTGAAACGCGACAGGGTATAGGACACCAGAAGCATCTGTTTGTTTTAAAACCGCTCCTACACCAGTGTGACTGGCATCAACATAAATATGACATTCAGCTTTTGGATTAAAAATTTTCAACACAGGTTTACAAATTAAAGTTCTTTTTAACATTTCAAACGCTTCTTGGCATTTCTCAGTCCATTGCCAAGGTGTATTTTTTTTAACAAGTTATTTAGTGGCTGTCTAATAGTGGCATATTTGTCAATAAATTTATGATACACATTAATTGAACCGAGAAATCTTTGTAAAGATTTTACATTATTGGGTGGTTTTAGCTTTTTAATAACCTCAATGTTGGTGTTATCCGGAGTGACAATCCCATTGGTAATTTCATATCCTAAAAATTGAATTTGTTTTTGTAAAAAGGAACATTTAGAAAATTTTAGTTTTAAGTTTTCCTGTCTGCAGATATCAAAAATTTGTCGAATGTGTTCAATATGATTAGAATAGCTATCTGAAAAAATTAAAATATCATCAAAATAATTTGCAGCAAATGTAATTTTATATTTAGTTAAAATTCTACGAATTGTTCTCTGAAAAATGCTGGGTGCATTGCGCCAACCAAAAGGTAAACGTAGCCATTCATATAATCCATTATGGGTTGCAAAAGCGAGTTTTTCTGTGTCATCTGGGTGAATAGGGATATGCCAATAACCTGAGGCCATGTCCAATTTTGAAAAATATGTACTTTGAGCTAGTTTATCAATCAATGTCTCGACCAGAGGTAATGGTTCGGCATCCGACTTCGTCACCTGGTTTAATTTCCTGAAATCAATACATAACCTATTCTTTTTGTTTTCATCTTTTTTATAAACAAGTGTTACTGGTGCCGAAAATGGAGACGAACTTTCTTTTATGATATTGGCTTTTAATAACTCTTCAATTTGAGTATCAATTTCTTCTTGTTGTTTTGGTGAAGTTTTATATGCGCGTAACGAAACTGGCAAATCGGAAGTCAATATCACTCTTTGGGGTTCTATTCTTACTGATCCCACGTCATATTTATTTTTCGCAAATATGTCTTCATATTCCTCTAAAAGTTCTTTTATTTCGGAACTTCCTACATTTTCACTCATTTTCGTTTTTTCCTCGACTGTACTCTGATAATGTGTGCACCCATTACCAGAATCCATCTCGGAAACATTCGAAAATGTTAAAACGTTTTCATTTTTATTCTTTTTCTTTACTTCCTTTTTATCTTTAACGTTACTAACATGTAGCTCAACATGATTTTCGGGCATGATATGCAAAGACAAATCGCTGCATTCAGAACTAGAGAAAGTGATCAGTTTTCTCCCATCCTGCTCAACAATTTGGTTCGCACAATTAATTACCAAACGAAAATCAACACAACTCTTTAAACCCAAGAGGGCATAAGGTAAATCGGTGTCAAGTATGAAAAACTCTGCCGATTTAACAATATTACCAATTTTAAGGTAGAGATTGCATGTTTTGTTAAGCTGTATTAGACCTTTTGTTTGTTTCACGTTTATCACTTTATTTTCTCTAATGGGAACATTTAATTTTTCAACAATTGTACTTGGAATTATATTAAGCGAAGATCCAGTATCAATATTTAACCATATCTTATTATTTGAACTCGAGTTATTTTCATTGTTTGTTTTTCTTTTATTATGTACGTACGTTTTGTTTTTTGTGTATCCGGATACTATTAATTGTCACTTTTCGGGTTGTGGCTTAGGCGCTGCAAATTCAGACGTAGATGGTCTATTGATGCAAGAGAATCCCCAATGATAAGAATTCATGATCCCTATGCTTGCGCAAAACTTACAGGGGTTGGGGGGCATCTCTTGCACCGCATGCGTCGTTTGAGCCTTTGCTGGTTTTGAATTATTATACATTCGTGGTGCAATTTTCTTGTCCTTACTACATTGGAAAGATTTGTGTCCTAGCTGTTGACAAATAAAACAACGGATTTCCGGTTTCAGTTTTTCTGTCTTTCCATTCGTATAGGGTACCCGATGGAACGGTACTTTTACTTTGTCCATGTCTTTGCGAATTTGTTCGTAAATTTTCAATTTATTTTTAAACTCAACTAAATTCTTACATCCATATAAAATGGCTTTGTTCTGTGTAGTGTCATTAATCCCGTTAATGACGTAAGTGATTAAAGCACCTTCGTCTATATTACTTTGATTAGCAATTTGTTTCATGGTTAAAAAATATTCTTGCATTGACTCATTATATTTTATTTTACGTTTTTGTAGGATGTTATGTATTTCCGCCGAATTATATGTTACTTTAAACTCTTCAATTAATAATTTCTTTAGTTTGTCAAAAGAATTGACTGAAGTTTCACTACGAATGAACAGAAGTGCGTTCCCCCTAAGACAACGTTTTGCGAATAAAAATTTATGAAACTCAGATAAGGAGAATAATGCAGCATGATTTTCAAAAGTTTCAAACCATTGTACGATATTTTCATGTTTTTCTCCCTTAAAGAGAGGAATCACTGCCTCAATGTCAGAGAAGTTTACCATAATTTTTGTTTCTCCCATGTTTGACAATTTTGAATTTTTATCGACATTTTCGATTTTAGAATAACTGTTTTCCTCGTCATTACTGCTTTTGATTTCATGTTCTCTACTTGTATTATTTTTCATTTTGACTCCAAACGTTTCGGTTTGGGTATCATTTTCGTTATTACTTATAAGGTTTTCGGTTTGAGTAGTATTTGCGGTAATATCTGTAAGTTGTACCCCACCTGTTTCGGTTTGAGTACTATTTTCATTATTGACTTTATTTGTGGATCCGGACTGAAATTCAGCCTGTTCTGTTTCGAGACTAATTTCGTCTTCCGAAATGTCCTCTGCAATTATCGAATTTTTAAGAAATTCGAAATTAGATAAGCACGAAATAATATGTTTAGTAATTTCCTCTTTTTCACCTTCTCCCGAAATATTTAAAATATCACAAATCTTAATCAATTCCGCTAACTTAAACTGTTCTGAAATTTCATTCACTTTAGCTAAAAACTCTTTATCTCCAACTTCATATTTAAAGCCACAAAAATTTAAAACTCTATTACGATCTAATCTCGTGTTTCCATTTTGGAATATGAGTTTATCTAATAACTTGACCGTTGAAGCTTTTTGCTTCTTCAAAGCTTTACAAATTACGTCAATATCCTTAAGTAACATGGTTACAATATTAATATACAAATTCCAAAATATTTACACATAAAGCAGATTCAGTTATAAACCATTATAAAACTACAGCATATTGAGATATAAACCATTTGTTAAAATTATTCATTATTCAATTCAAAAAAAAAATTCCTATCCACAGTTTCCTGTGGTACAGTTTCCTGTGGTATCCTTATGTACAGTTTTTGTTCATATTTCACTGGAATCGTCATGCACGAAACGAAAAAAAAATCGGCTTAGATTGTTCACTTTCGTGTATTTTAATCCTGGAAGCATTGGACTCGCACTGTTCTTTGATTAATCCACAGGTAGCACTCAAATAGGAAAGTATCCAGGCTTTGGGATCCAGTTCGAACAGAAGGTTGGTCCTTTTCAAAACAAGTGTATTCACACGCAAAAACATTATTGATGTCGCAGTGGCCGTAGGAATACTGCATCGGAACTAACACCTCTTAAAACGCTGTCTGTCATCCTCCATCTGTATTCCAGCTTCCGTTTCGGTTTAACAGGGAAGTTCGCGGGTAGACACAACACATTCCTCCAAGAACGGCGGAGGAGCCCTGCTCCACTCATAAACTTTAGCCCTCGCCTGCGTCCCACAAAATTTAATCGTTTTGTCTAGCCCCCTTTATTATCCTGCCGGCTTGTAATATCATAGCAATAGGCATCGTTGGAACAGCTATAAAAGAATTCTTGGGACGCAGTAAACAGTCGAATGATTTAAAATAGTTTTATTGTTGTTCATATGGAGTTCCCCATAGGGAGGGAGCTAGACCGTGTGACATATTCTATGTACAATCATTATAAAGAAGAGCCCGGCTTCATGCCGTGTTCACATTTTATATCGGGAACATACAGAAGACTTGGTGTAAGCAATAATCCCTATGACGCTATGCTACGTCATGGACTAGGGCGTGTCCGATGATTCTTATCGGTTCAGTCTCCCTAGACAGAGGCTGTTCTAAGTCTATCAGGATATTTCTCTGTCTATAGGGGAACGAAGGGATTAACTACTGCAAACTTTAAGAGCTATTATATCATCATTAGAAATGGAATAAATTATGTTTTATAGGAATATAGACAAGTCAGATAATTAATATAAAAATTATTTTTATATTACATATATATATATATATATATATATATATATATATATATATAAATTTACACGTTACGAAAAGGGTTACGAATTTCTGATTTAATTTATGAGGTATAACACTGAATATGAAAAGGAAGTTATACGTCTTTACATGAATGTAGATGCACTTTTAGATGCTGAAGTGTTAATACTGACAGTCTGAAATTTATTTATCGGTGAATTATCGAAAATGTAAATGCAACAGTCCTCTGAAAGTGTCTATAACCTTAAATGCACGTGTTCTCTCTTGAGGCAATGGCACCCCTCTTCTATGGATAGTGCTTTGCACTATTCGTAGACACGACAATAAACAAACGAACAAATTCACGTGTTAAAGAAACATTCCATTTACTTACTCTTCTCAAACTGTCAATATTGATTTATTTGTAATACCATAGAAAACGATGATTTTTTAATATTGGCATAACTTAGATTTAAATTTCTCCTCTTCAGAGATCAATGTTTCCACATAAGTATTTTCAAATATATCGATTTCACATTATTTTGAGGATTCAGGTCCGTTTTGTTAGTCTGAGAGGAAAAAGCATGTGTCATGTAACAGAAAAATATGGAAAAAAAATTTCATTACTTACAAATTCAGGAAACTGTATTATGATGTATCGTAGTGTGTGATATGCGATGTGTTGATAATTGATTTTGATATTTTACAAATAGGCAACCCTTAGGGGCTGTTCAAATTGCGTCCGTCAGCGTCACTTGTATTGAAAAATATTTAACCAATTACAAACCTCCAAACGATTGGCCACGAAATTGTTAAGCTCAATTGTTAAGCTCTGTGATTGGTTTAGAATATGTCAATACGAGTAACTATGACGCTGACAGACGCTGTGTGAAAGGGCCCTTACAGTGTATCCCTCTTTCAAACAGGATTTCGATGCATGCAGAATCATTATATAATGTGATTCCTTTTATACCAATAAATGGTACTATAGGGTAGAAGAATGTAAGCTTTAAACTAACTGTAAATGGCATTTTCCTTGAAAAAAAATGTGTTGCGATAATATATTCTAAACCTACTAAATAGATCACAATTGTAAATCTATACATGAGATATCCATAACATGGATTAAACCTAGGTACAAAACAGATGGGTACGATGGTGACATATATATTTACAATTGGGGCCCCTCCCACGAGGGCGTTATCTATGCATTTTGTCGTAAAACACTCCACAAAAACTATTGAAGGACAGGTACCAGTTACTCATCACATAATATTCATTTTAATTGATGTTTATTTACCAAAGACACTGAAACACTGGCATATGGTCCTTGACATGAGGAAGCATAAAAGTTGTTCAAGTTTAGAAAATGCGAAAAAAAAATGTTATTTTTTTCATACAGTTTGGAGAAATCTTAATTTAGGTAGAAATGCAAGAATGCCCAACACACAAAATCTTTGGACCCAATAGACGAATAAGTAGGACAACTCTATTCAAACTAGTAAATATTGCGAGGAAAAGTCCTTTAAAATGACACTTTCTCCAATTGAGTTTTCATAATCTCACTGAGTCTGAGAAAATACGAAACAGAGTCAATCTAACAGAGTCTGAGAAAATACGAAAGAGAATTCTTAATACAGCGCTAGAGTTGAGTGTAAAAGATTGTACACTGAAAATTGCGAAACCGTGGAATATAACTATGGGAATGAGTATTCCTGAATGTCTGTTTCATGGTACTGAATGAGGGTAAAACAGCTCGCTAAATTAGCGTTAGGTACATGCCAAATGCGAATTTAGGCTGTTGGTTATGCCCTCCAACTGTACCGGATTTGGTATTAAAGTATAAAAGAGGAAAGGTAATGTAAGCCGAGGAAGTGAATATTTATATAATGTGGGCGAGCACACACACCCAGGCCCTTATATATATACATACTTATACCTTGTACATTATATGAACAGTGGGTAATATAGTTAACACGAGGTGGCCCGATGACCCTGAGTTTTTAGTGCTACACAACGGTATAACAGTACATCATGCTTTAAGTGTTTTTCGTCTTGAAAATGTCAAGTGCTATCTATCAACAGGATGATATCGGCACTCAAGCGCTGGCCTGACGAGGTTGAAAAGAGGATGTAGATTCCTAAGGAAGTCAGATCGGCACTCATGCGCTGGTCTGAAGAGGTGGAAAAGAGGATGTAGATTCCTAAAAAAGTGAGATCGCCACCCATGCACTGGCCTGTCGAGGCGGAAAAGAGGATGTAGATTCCTAAGGAAGTGAGATCGGCATCCATGCGCTAGCCTGTCGATGTGGAATAAAGGATGAAGATTCCTAAGGAAGTGAACTTTAGGGACCCGGAAGAACTTATTCGCGGGATCTCGACACTTTTGCTGATTTTTTTTAAATGGCACACTTTCCTCCATAAAATTTCCTGTCAAACTTAAACCCCTCAGCTGTATTCCCGTTCATGCTTTTTAAGGTTTGCTTTGCTGTTTGAAACTGATCTCTCATTTTTCATTCGTCAGACTCTTTTTCAACAGTCCAGAATCTCAATATTTCAATCGTCTAAGAATACCATTTTACTGATTAATGCAGAATTCAAGAAATTTTATTCAAACGAAAGTTCGTAATCTCCCTCTCTCTCCCCCTCTCTCTCTCTCCCCCTCTCTCTCTCCCTCCCTCTCTCTCTCCCCTATATATATATATATATATATATATATATATATATATATATATATATATATATATATACACATACAGAGAGAGAGAGAGAGGAAGGAACCTCGATCTATCGTCTTTCAAGGGACCGATAGCTCTGATAGATAAATGAGGGAAAACTATGGATGAGGGAACATAACAAAGAAATATTATCATTTGGTCTGGATGAAGTACACGACACAATAGGTTCCACTGTATTTATATACAATATACGCATGAATATACAGTGGAATCTCGATCGATCGTTCTCTAAAACATCGTTTTCCCGTATGTGTCGTTTAGTTCACCCAGTCCCGGCGATCATATTGCTTTGTTATGTTCCCGCATCTATTGTTTTCTCGCATTTATCGTTCAATTCAGTCGATCCCTTGAAAAACGATAGATTGAGATTCCACTGTATATATCTGTATGTATGTATATATATGTATATAAATGTGTATATATATATATATATATATATATATATATATATATATATATATATATATATGTATATATATATATATATATATATATATATATATATATATATGCAGTGCTAGATTTCTATAAATAGAGGTGCCGGAACGGTAACCTTCCGGGGTGTGTGGGGGGTATTCCAAATTATTGATAAAGAGAGGTACCTAAAGAGAGGTACCGGAACGCCGTTCCGGCGCGTTCCGCCTCAAATTTAGCCATGTATATATATATATATATATGTGTGTGTGTGTGTGTGTGTGTGTGTGTGTATATATATATACTCACTTCCGAAAGTTAAGCACGGAGAGGAAAATGTTAATTTCCGTAAGCCAATCTGAATTAAAGAAGCTGAAATTTGCTGAAAAGGTAGAAGGAAGTATGCATATATGTTAGGTAACAGCCAATCACGGTTTCGCGTCGAGAAATATGCAAAACAGGCTGTCGTATAAGAAGCCGGCATTGCGAAGGGTTACAGGAGTTGCATGTAAGTCCTGATGAAAGGTGTTTAGAACATTCGTATGGTTTGTTTTCAAGCTAGACGTGTTTCTATGGCTTCCAGAAGACTAATGGAAGATTCTGAGTGCTGGCGGGCTGGCGGACGCATTGAAGCAGGACAGTCAATCACAGATGTTGCTCTTTTCTTCGGCATTCATCATTCCGTCATTTCACGATTATGGAAACATTTCCAAACCAGCCAAACAGTTGTCCGAAGACCTGTAGATGGTCGTCCAAGGGTTACGACCCCTCGGAAGATCAATATATTGCTGTTGTAGCCAAGCGGAATCGAAGATAACCTCCAAACGTGTGACATCTATGGTTGCAGCGGCCATTGGTAAGACGATATCTGCTACTACTGTTTGTCGAAGGCTACACATGAATGGTCTGTACACCCGGGTACCACGAGTTTCTGTTCCTTTATCCGTCCAATCCAGAGGGGCACGATTAAAGTGGTGCCGCCAGCATGTGAATTGGACTGTGTCTGATTGGGGCAACGTTATGTTCACAGATGAGTCCAGATTTGCCCTATAACCTAATGATAAGCGTGTAAGGGTCTGGAGGAAACAAGGTACACGCAATCGGCCCGAGAACATCACCGAGAATCATGCATTCCGCGGTGGAAGCATCATGGTCTGGGCAGGGATTTCATTGGGATATCACACCGACCTGCACATCTACAGGCGAGGTTCTGTGACGGCTGTACGGTGTCGAGATGAAGTCCTAGACCCCACTCTGAAACTGTACGCTGCAGCAGTTGGTCTTTCTTTTGTTTTAATGGACGATAATCCCAGTCCCCATAGAGCTGCCATCATTGACGACTTTCTGTAGAGTGAGGGGATTGCGCGTGTGGAGTGGCCGGCTTGCTTGCCGGACCTTAATCCATTTGAAAATCTTTGGGATGCCCTCGGCCGTGCTGTATATAGACATTTCCCACCTCCAGCCTCTCTCGAGATTTAGAAACTGCCCTACAGGAGGAATGGCGATTACTGGACTCTGCGGTGATCGATCACCTCGTAACAAGCATAATCACACTTTGTACACTTTGTATAAAGGTGAGGGGTGCTCACATACCCTATTAATGTCGGTTTTGGTTGTTTGTTTTGCATTGAAACATCATTTTGTTAATTACGCAAATATGACGTCAACTTATAATTTATGAAAATTCAATATTTTTTTTATCTCTAATTCTTTGTTTTGTTTCATGGATAAACATAGAACTACTTACTTGCAGCATTTCACGTCAATCAAAGCAGTACTTGTCCATTTTTTCGCATTTTACCGCTCCGTGCTTAACTTTTGGAAGTGAGTGTATATGTGTCTGTATATATATATATATATATATATATATATATATATATATATATATATATATATACAGTGGACGCTCGTTAATTCGAACTCAAAGGTACTCGAAAAAAAGTTCGAACTATCCGAAGTTCGAATTATCCGATGTTAAGAGAAAATATATAACTTTAAAAGTGTATCACTGACGAAGAAAAATCTCCTAGTATGTATAACCCCGGAAAATATATTATACTATGTTATCTAAAATTAACATATTAAAAAGCAATACAGACTTGCCTTAATCATAAAATGAAGCAGAAGATATGCAGTAGAAAGTAAACTTTAATTAAAAATACGAATTACACTTTGGGGAAAAACTGTAAAGTGGATGTTTGGTTTTGTTTATGATGCCTACATTGTTCAGCCAACTTCTGGATTTGAAGTAAACATTTCAATTCATTTTCAGAGGACGGTTCCATCTGAATAAATGCTTTCAGAGTTTTAATAGAGTCCATTATGGCTTTGTCCATTATGGTCGCATTAAAAATATCTTTCGGCAGGTAAGTAGAGAAAAGCCCTGGCAGTTTCCTACCGAAATTAATGCATACGTCTTCGTTTACATCAGAGCTTTGGCCACATACAGTTTGATAAGAAATATTGTGCCTTGACTTAAATCGTGAAAGCCATCCATCACTGCATTTAAAATCTTCATTACCCATTCGACTTGCCAATTCATCAGCCTTCCTCAGCACTCGGGATCCATTTATCGGAAAATTTCGAGATCTAACATCCTGGAACCATAGCAGTAGAGCTTTTTCTAGATATTCTTGGGATGCATTTCTCCTGCGTTTCCTTCCTCTAGCAAATTTTGATTTTTCCCATGAATCTAAAATTGACTCCTTGTTTTTCAAATAAGTTGACAAGATTTTTTTTAAATTCCATAGTCAGCTGCTAACTTTGTTTTACATTCGCCATTCTCTACTCTCTCTAAAATTTCTACCTTTGTCTCCAAAATTAGGGTTTTGTACTTTCCACTCGTAGACATCCTGATTTTTTGCACTGCAGGCATAACTGACGCAGCTCCCTAGAATCTGTAGTAAAGACTGGTTTTTCTGAAATTCTAAGAAAATCGATACAAATAACGGAAAATCACTTTGTCCGTTAAGCACTGATAAGGACAATAACCACTAACGTTTAGCGGAAATGCAATAGTGTCTAGGAATGCAGGCATGTGCCTCTTTACATAGAAAAAAAATACAGGTGATTTTGACACACAAAATAATAAATACAGCGTGTGTTTTCGCCGTTAATTGAGGAAAAAGAAATTTTTTTTGTCAAATTTTTAGTTCGAATTAACCGAATTGATCAAAATTTAGTTCGAATTAACGAGATATTTTTAACATTAACTCCAATACAAGTTTTTGGGGGCCTTTGGATTAGTTCGAATTAACCGAGTTCGAATTAACGAGCGTCTACTGTATATATATATATATATATATATATATATATATATATATATATATATATATATATATATATATATATATAATGTATGTTATCCAGAATACTATTTCCAGGCAACGAATGAGGCTTAAATCCACTCTAAATCATTGACTTCAAAAATAATTGAATTGAACTAAGTTCTTCTAAAGTTGTAAGTGCCCCCCAAACTTTGCGAAAATCTCATTCTCGCTTCGCAGACGTGTTTATCCAACTGTTACTAATTCCCTTACTTCACACATCCGAATATACATTTGCTTGAGCAAACAATTAAATTCTCGGCATATCACATTGACGTAAATACTCCACTTCAATCGCTCGATAAACAATACCTTTATATTTTGAAATGTAATGAAATCTATTCTAATCTATCCCCACCTCCTTTTCCCAACCTCCCAGATATTTCCGAAAGCGAAGGAAGTGTCAATACTCTAACAAACCTCCAGATATATATTTAACTCGCACTTTGATAAGGAGCTTATCGAAAGTAATGGGGCGACAGGAGCTTTGATTAAATTCCCTAAAACCCGCGGCAGAGTTATAAGGTGACAGATACATAAATAACTGTGAATAATGCCCGGAGAGGTGCAATGTGAGGGTCTTTGCGCAACGTGCTCTGTTTGGAACGTGTCATATTTGAAATTCATTACGAAATTTCGTGATTCGGCTTTGCTAAAAAGTCGGTTATTCTCGATAAATTCTGCTATTTTAGTCCCGTTTATGTTGTTTGTGTTCTTTCTAAGAAGCTTTTGAAATAACTTAGAGTTCATAAGGAAATAAGCGTCACTTCTAGTGGAAATAAATCGGAAAATGAATTAAATTTAATATTTCACTATAAATGATTTTTTTACTGTCATTCACAGTGAAATATTAAGTATATTTCTATTCCTATCTTAAATTTTGTCATCACATCTGCAGTTTAGAATAACATCTGAATAATAATGAAACTCTGAGTTTTATTTGTATGATATTCAATAGCAACATGTTTGTTATATTATGGTACCCCTATGGTAACACAATTAACCCTCTTCCATTAAACTCAGGCCGAGCGATGGCAGAATGGCTTGGCTGCTAACACTCGGCCCAGAATCTATGAGTTCGAGTCCCATTATTGGCATGGATGTTTGTAGCCCATCGGCTTTAAGGCTTCTGTGTACTAACCCTGTTGGATTCGCTCACTTCAGTGCTGACCTATGGCGAAAATGTGTCCAAGAATTGCCCACTTGAATTTAAAGCTTTTATTTTAATTGTACTCCGTAATATAGAAAGAAATTTTAAACCTTTGGACATTTTTCGATAAAAAAAATGCCATTACGTAATGTTTTTAAATTTAATTATTTGGGAGGGGAAATCTGGTATAGAATGTTTTAAACGCTCCAAAATTCCTTTGATGGACGAAATTTGTAAAATGAATCCTGTTGCAAGGTGCAGAAAAGTTCAGGCTATCTGAAAATACCATTTTTATTGGATTATCAGCAATTATGCAGCTGTAAATAGTAGACACATTTTCTCCCTAGGTTAACAATGAGGTGAGCGATTCCAATAGGGTCAGTACACAACAGCCTAAGGGCCTGTTCACATTGAATCCGTCAACGTTACTCGTATTGACATATTTTAAACCAATCACAGGACATAATAATATCGTTGCTAATCGTTTGGAGGTTTGTAATTGGCTAAACATATTTCAATACGAGAAATGCTAACGCTGACGGGTTCTATGGGCACAGGACCTTAAACGTTAAAGTGATTATTTTAAGTTATTTACTTTTCTACCACGCAAATGATTTTACGGCTAAAGTAATGTTGACAGATGAAACTGGAAATGGTGTTATTGGATTATCAGCATTTATGTAGCTGTAAATAGTAGACACATTTTCTCCGTAGGTTAACACTGAGGTGAGTGAATCCAATAGGGTTAATGCACAAAAGCCTTATACTAATCTGGTTACTAATGTCCCGGTCTAATTAGTTCTTGTGTAACAAAAGCTGACTAAAGTGCTCTATACCAACCATCGCCGTCAAAATCATGCCAGATATTGGTGAATTATAGGTATTAAGAAAAGTGTATATAAGTGTAGATGAGTGTAGTATTTAGAAGAGTGTACTAGCAACCCGTTTGCACTAATATTCATGAAATGCCCTTTGGGGAAAAGATGCCTACTATTAATCCTCATTAATATAAAAATTAAATTCAGGAATTGCAAGATTTGGCCAAAAAACCAAAATGCCATAAGGCGATAAAACCGTGAACGGTAGCTAGTTAAAAAATGATTTTTAAATATTCCGTATATAATTCATCAATACGTTTAGATGAAATGTAGTGAATTTTAAATTCTATAGCTACCATTTATCGGCAGAGGGGGGAATATGTAGGTGGCAGGCAAAACTATTTTAGGATCAGAAATGGCTCTTAAGACTAACTTTGGGTAATTTTGCCTAATTCCCTTAACATTGCAACATCAGTCCCGTCCGACAAACTGTTCATCCTAAAACCACTGCCCTAATGGATGATTTACCTTTAACACACATTTGAGGTAAATCTCAGACTTTTTTTTAACTTTACTTCCTACATAGCGCCAAAATAAAATAAATGAAATTAGATTAAAAAAATGTTTTTGAAGTAAATCCAAACATACTCAAGTACGTAGTGGCATCGGATCTTCATGCCAGAATTAATTTTTCATGTAAATTAAATAAGCAGCTGTTAAACTGCCAGAGCTAAAAGCAACATCAGAATGGCTAAAAAAATAACACCTAGAACGAATATTTTCACGTTATTTAAACGAACAGGTGGAGATCTTATTTATGCTGGTATTTAGGCGGTAGTTAGCCTAACTACGAGAACAGACGTAACGTTCAAAGCCCGCATCGTCTTAACCTTAATCTAAAATCCTGAGAGACTAGAATTAGTTGATGCTATAAAAAAGGAAATTCTTCCCCAAATTATATTAGACGGCTAAATTTTTGACGGCTGCCCGACCTTGTTTGCGAGAAAATATTATCTCTTATATTCAACATTTTGTAAAGGATTTTTTAAGAGAAAATTTGTAAGTATGCTTACTTTTTTTTTTCTTTAGCAACAGTTTTCATAATTCCCTTGTCAGGCAGAATTAATATATATTTATGTAAGAAAATATTTCCTTTCTTGGGAGCACTTCTGCTTGAATTTATACTTTAAAGGTTTGATAAACTTTGCCAAAAAGAAATTCAACAACTATTTTATTACGCGAGGTAAATATGTTAAGATGTAATTTACAAAACTGTACTTTATTTCACAAATCGTAAATGATTACGTAAAACAAATTAGTTTTAATATATTTCCAGTAGCACCATATTTCTAAGAATAGAATTCTACTGCCATGAGTTAAGTGTAATAAAACAAATATAGTTAAAATCCAGTCAGGGGTTACCCCATCATTGGGCATCTTTGAGATTAAAGTTGTTTGTGGCGATTTTTAAGGTCCGCCACTAATTTTTTGCAAATGAAAGGTAAAAATCTGTCCTCTACTCATCATCTTTAAAAGCAGTTTTAAAATTTCCGATCAGTTTTAAAATTTCGTAGACACAAAAACTCGTTTAAAACTCGTAGACATAAAATTAAAATTTGTATTAGGATACGTATTTCGCTATGATTTTTCTCTCAACTGTGTCTTTTATTAAAAAACTTTATGCATTATCATATACTGGGTGCAATTCGTCTTCACTGCCCAGTCTATTTCGATAGCGCGCCGAACTATGGCTAATTCCTAGCCACCCGGTTCCCTCAGAAATCACCGAGAATACGCTGGATTAAGGAACGTAAAACAAGCACCTTTATTCTTTAACGTATTTACACATTTACATTAACTCCATATGAGTTTTGCACCTCCAGTGCATGCATGGCCTCCAGCCAAATCAATTAATTCACCAAACAAATCGCAATCCCCGCCACGTGGCTTCTCCGCACACGTACAACGCTGGTCCGAGACCAAATCGAGAACCGTCAAGACCGGACCCCTGTCTCTCTCTCTCTCCCGTCTCGACACTAGCTTGCTCTCCTGCACCGCCGAACACCAGTCCAAAACCGGTTCCCCGGCATACCTCCGGAAATACCTCCAGCAAACCATCTGCACATCCGGTCCTGGTTGTCATCTGTTTACCAGAGAGCTGGCACGCCTCTTGATTGATTACCTGTACTCGCCTCTGGTAAACATTCAAAACTGAAAAGAAACTTCACCAAATTTTATATATAATATACCGGGGGTTAAGCAGAGGGCCCGCCGCCATCACAGCTCCTCCCCCCTTTAAAGGCTTTTTTATACATAAAAAAGTCTAATGGAAAGTTCGGTAGGTCCCTTTAGGTATGCCCACATGAAACACTTCCAAAGAGGTCAATACCATTTGGCTTTCTTCAGCCCTAACTTCCTAGAGTCAATTTCCGCCTACTTTAGAAATTTCCCTCGAAAATGCCCTAAACTGCACTCAGTCTGGGACACATCATTCCTAAACCTGCACTCCGAATACTTTTCGAGAGTGAAAAACATTAATTCAATTTCCAGAAAGTGATGCAGACAATCATTACACTGATATTACATTAGCTAAACACATAATAAATTCATACATGATTAAGACAAACAAAATACTCCTAATGCACTAAAAAACTTACGTTAACAGTTTCATACTGAAAACAACAAAAACATAGCCTCAAGGCCATTCTATCTGCAGATAACCTTCTCGGTTCAATTATAAACTTAAGGGCGTTAGAACCCGTACCTTTCGGCCAGTCATAGCCGACAACGTACCCTAACACGTTTAGCTTCTATCCGCCAACACATTAAGCAGTTTCATTTAACATATTTTAGCATAGGTACTACAACAATACATTACTCTAATCTTACTTAATTACAAACATTACCACAATTTCGACCATATTTCAATTATCGACTATATCTTAACCTAGTTGCAATAACATGAAACAAAATATTACTCAAAGACACATTAAACAAAGAAACATTACTAAAAAAAAAACACAGTTAACACAACATACATTGATCACAACATTAACCAATTAACAATTTCACAATTGCTCTGTAAACTTCTCTTAAAGCCAAAACACATCATCGTGGATAACGATTACCAAATATAGTGGACAAAATTAAACCTATATTTCTTACTAAATATTAGTTATGCAATTCTTACTATTTCATTAAACATTCGGCATTACAAGATCATTAACTATTCGACATTCAGTTGGTCCTGTAACCCACGGAACATAAATTCTCCTATCCAAACGCGCGACTCAATCGGCCTCTTTCCACTCGATTGGCCAGGAAACCGAAACTCACAGTTGAGCCCACATTTATTTCTACACTAGGATTCCACAATTCCATTAGGTGTTTTTAACGTCATTTCTTGACATAGAGTCATAACAAACTAACTCGTTTGGTTCCTTTTCTAACAATAACAAAATTGTATTACAGTATATTAATGACAGTCTTTCTAAGGCCTTCCACCGGCTTACACAAAAAGCGTCTTAGGACCTTTCACCACAACAAAATTATTATACTAATTGATCACAATCGTTATACTAATTGAACATAAGGAAATTTACATAATTTGCCTAAATCCATTCTCAAACTATGTGGTCATGTTTTACCAACATATATGCACTTTAAATTTCACAAAAATCATCACATAAAATATTATACACTACAATTTATTCAATTCAACTTTCTGGTATAAAATCAAACGAGAAAAAAAAATACACATAATTCTTACACATACATTTTTGGGTCACAGCTTCACGCAGCATTAAATTCTCCCTTGACCCTCAAAATCTCATCTGAGAATTTAAATTTTCCCAAACTGGATTCCTTTAAATTTGGAGTTAACCCTCCTCGTAGCATCTCGTTTAAGCTGAAATTTCGTGGAAACCCTGTCACACGACCCCCTAAATTCGTCCTGTCTATTAATCTTCGCCCTCGCGAATATTTGCAACTTTCGGTTTTTCCTCGGTCTCCCGAAATTGCTAGGCTGCCCTTCTGAGTATTTCGTACCCATTTTCATTTTGAATTTAACAGAATGTCGTCTTCCCCTAAACTTCTTCTTGAACTTGACAAAACCCTGGCGTCCCGTCTTTTGACTATGCTTTACGCAATTCGGTTTCTTTCTAGACAACGGACATTTCCCCTTAGTTTTGCTCAAGCCCAAAAACATTTTAAACTTCGCTTTCTTTCGCGTTATTCCACTCGCCTTTTCGCGGCGCGGTTGAGTTCTTATCACTACCGGATGTAATTTCCCTTTGAACTCGTTACAATGGAGTATCCCAATCTTAGGTAACCTCCCTCTCAAAATGTTTCTACTCGGAAACCCCGTCCTTCTATTTTCTACAGGGATTCTCTCCCCCTCAGCCGCATTGTTTAGGTTTCCCCTAAATTCCGTCAAAATCTGACCATCCATTTTAGACGAACTTTCGGCCCTTTCGCGGTCCGTGTTTTCCCGAATGCCATTGTCTATTCCCTGGGGAGCAAATTCTAAACCGTCTCTCGGCTCAACTTTTTCGACTACATTCATCACAGCCTGACATGCACTTATAGTCCCTTCCACTTGTAAAGAACCTGATGAATGGACTCGCGGACAAAGGTCCATCCCCCTGTGTGTGCGGTCAGTTACACAAAACGCGAGATTCAAATCCCCTAAAACATCGGCTGACTCAACGAAACTAACTTTTCTCACTTCGAGCTCACAAATGTTAGAGTCGCTTTGAGACAATATTTCTCTTTTATCTAGGCTACTTTCTTCACACAAATCTACATTCATTTTCCCACATGTCTCTACATGCGTCAATTTGCAGAGCGAGTTATCTATTTCCCTCCTATCTGGGCTAGTTTCCTCACACAAATCTACATTCATTTTCCCCACTGTCTCTACATTCACGGATTTGCAGAGCGAGTTATCTATTTCACTTCGATTTCCTACACCCGAATTTAAGCTTGCTTGCTCAATTACAACGATTTCCTTATTTTCCCACACTTCCCTCGAACTGCTCAAAGTATCTCCGGCAACCAACTGGCTACAGAATTCCTTATTTTTAATTTTGCCTCGAGTACTCGCGCTTCCGAAATTCCCAGCTTCCACCTTGCTGAAATTTCCCAACACATTCTCTACATTTTTTTCTCTACCCAGAGATTTAACCTTTTTCTCTACGCAAATTTTTCCCTCAATTTGACTTTCGACACTTTTCTCAATTTTAGTGACTCCGGCCTTCCTTATTAAACCTCTACTTTCTCTATAGGAATTTACAGCCTGTAATTTTACCCTCAGGTACTCCAATTCCCTCGCTTTAATAAATCTAGTTGATTGATCGAAAGCATATTTCGCCTCACAGTCTAGGTCGTATTCTAGTCTCTCGAAGATTCCTTTATCATGTCTCACAAAGAATTCTTTATTCGACTCGAAAACCTCGAAAATATTGTCTATTATGGCTTTCTGACTAACGTCTAAACTTTCTCTCTTTCTTATCAAAGCTAATTCATAGGCCCTATTCATCTGCTTATCCTTCTCTTCCCGATCTAATTTAATCTGTTCTAGAATTCCTTCTAGACCCGCCTTAGTCCTTACTTCACTGTAATTTTCTGCTCCAATGATTCGTCGGACAATTACTATTTTTTTATCATTTATCGACGCCTCAACGTCCAAATTATCGGCCAAAGCCACAAGAACAATTTTAGTCTGTCTAATTAGAAGAACTTCCATTTTCCCAAACTAAAAGATTTACCACAGTATTCACAGAAATCACAATAACTTATTTCTAACCCAATGCCGTACACTCAATACACTCACAGAAATACACATGTAATTTCACTTGCCCTACTTAACACAGAAATATAGGACAGGTACTAGATATAACGACACTAAATATTGTCACCTTTGAGCTTTCACTTATACACATAAACTGGTACAATTAATTATAAGCAATCCTATCAAATTACATAACAATAGCTAGAACATATATCACAATATATTATCAAACATTTAAAAGAAACACATATGTATCACATTATCTTATAGCATAAAACACTCAAATTGCTTATACACTTCTAGAATAACACTAATACAAATATACTATTTCAAATCAGCGTTTTGTCCCACACTGAGTACTTTCCTGTGCACCAAGGCACTGTGCGGTTTCCTACAAACACTCGCACAAATTCAATTCATTAAACACTTTCTATTTAACAAACCCAAAAGCAAACACTTTTCTCTTTTTTCCGCACAACACGTGCCCGTGAGATTCCCTGTGGATTTACTCACAAAGTTTTGAATAACCAAAATCACTTTTAGAAAAAACTAACTACTAATGTCTACTAAGACTACTACATTTACCCGATCTCTATCAGGATTTCACACCTGTTCTTCTCGAACAAATTTTCACTAAACCTTCACTGGTTTAACTTTCGGACTTCTCAAAGAAGCGTTGAAATTATCTTTCTAAATCCCCTGAATTATTAGACTAATTCCAACCAGTCACTAATTCCAACCCCACAATTTACTGCCCCTCGACAATTATCGCGCAGACCTCTTTGGAAGATTTCAAATGAGCTTACCTTTTCTGCTGTCGCATCCAGCTGTACACGCTGATCGAATTTTCTTGCACAGGTTCCACCTCTGAACAACTTCCGTCTGGCTACACGTCTCGGCTGCTAGTATTTTCCGCAGGTTCTAGTTGACTGCTTGCATCGGCAGATTCCCTTGGCTATCCTCGCCAGTTCCGCCACTGCTTCACCTCCTCCGTGGATCCTCACGTATTTCACAAACACATACGTAGAATTCCTCCGCTGCCACCAGCTATCATATACTGGGTGCAATTCGTCTTCACTGCCCAGTCTATTTCGATAGCGCGCCGAACTATGGCTAATTCCTAGCCACCCGGTTCCCTCAGAAATCACCGAGAATACGCTGGATTAAGGAACGTAAAACAAGCACCTTTATTCTTTAACGTATTTACACATTTACATTAACTCCATATGAGTTTTGCACCTCCAGTGCATGCATGGCCTCCAGCCAAATCAATTAATTCACCAAACAAATCGCAATCCCCGCCACGTGGCTTCTCCGCACACGTACAACGCTGGTCCGAGACCAAATCGAGAACCGTCAAGACCGGACCCCTGTCTCTCTCTCTCTCCCGTCTCGACACTAGCTTGCTCTCCTGCACCGCCGAACACCAGTCCAAAACCGGTTCCCCGGCATACCTCCGGAAATACCTCCAGCAAACCATCTGCACATCCGGTCCTGGTTGTCATCTGTTTACCAGAGAGCTGGCACGCCTCTTGATTGATTACCTGTACTCGCCTCTGGTAAACATTCAAAACTGAAAAGAAACTTCACCAAATTTTATATATAATATACCGGGGGTTAAGCAGAGGGCCCGCCGCCATCACAGCATGTATAAACTAGTTAAGTATAAATTTTAGTATTTTTTTTAACTACTAAATTAAATTTTATAATTTTATTTTATTTGAAAATTTTATTTGTAATTTTATTTGAAAAACAATTAAAATTCAAAATTTAAAGCCTGTTTAAACTTTAATATATCAACATAACCAGGAGCTTTATGTATCTCTGTCGTTCTCTTTTTGAACATTCCCAAAAAAATTTGTCAGAATAAGGATTTCTTTTATAAAATTTTTAATCACTTCAAAATTCAGAAAGAAAAGTTTTTTTTCAAAGAAAATTTTGCTGCAGGAAAAATATTTTCAGAAATTTTTCTAAAGATCAAGAAACTCAAAGAAATTTTAGTGAAAACAGATGAAATGTAAACCCTGTGCAGAAATTAACTGAAATATCTCATAATAAATTTTAGATATATCCTCTTAAAAAAAAGATGGTAAATTACGGAAGATTCAATTCGAGATAAATAGACTTAAAGAACAAATATACAGCAGGATGCGCGTAAGCAGTGCCATATTAAAATGTATCTGGCAACGCAATCATCATAAAAACATTCGGGTTCTTTTCGTTATTAATATTCTAATTCGTTATAGCATGTCTGAATATAAAAAAATAAAAATGTACATATTTTTTGAGAATTTTTTACCCCGGGAAATAAGAATTTTTGAGGTATTAGTTGATAACGAAACCACGGCAAATTTACTCAGCTTGAATTTATGAATTCTTTGAACGGTTTTGATGGCTGATAGCCTCAATGGAGCCCATGTTCACGAAATTGTTGTCAAATGTCGGTAGCACTGTATACGCCAATGCCATCAAAAAGTCATCTCCCTTCTTGAAGAGCTTCTTGAATATTACCCGTCGCTTACGGCCCGAGAAAGAAAAGAACCGAATGATAGGACAGAAAATTATTACAACAATTTTACATTCCTTTTGTTTTTATCTCTTCCTTCCCAGTGGTTTTTCTCAACAAAAAAAAAAAATTCCGTTCGTTAACTCTACATCAGTTCTGAGTTCTTCTGAACTCGAAGAAGGAAAATTGATTCTACAACCTCTGACAATAAAGTTCGGTGAATGAAGTCAGAACGGCCGATCTGGCAACACTGGCGAAACAAAACGGTGCACCTGCGTAGCGGTAGGTGTTGACCATCTGCCCCCACCGTTGTTCAGTTGAGAGTCGTTTGTGTTCCGTGTAAGACTTGTTTTACAAAGTGCTTGTTTAGTGTGTTTGTTCCGTGCGACAAATCGTTACCCAGAATTTCGGGATGAGAAAAACGTGTTGTCGTCTTGTGACACATCACTTGGATGATGATCACAAGCAGGCACGTTTAGAGGCTCCACAGGATTTTCTTGAAACGGCGGATGCGACACCAAACTTCTTGAACTGTATTGTCACTGAGGATGAGTCCTGGTGTCTCAGGTACGACCCTGAAAAGAAACGGTAAAGCATGGAATGGCGTTCTCCTGCATCACCTCGTCGGAAAAAGGTCAGAGCAGAAAAATCGCGCATCAAAAAGATGGTCATCACCTTTTGTGATAGTCAAGGCATTATCCACAATGAATTTCTACCTGAGGGAACGACGATGAATGCTGAAGGGTACATTGAAATTTTGACCCGTTTCAGGAAACGTCTACGCAGGGTACGACCGCAGTACGCACAACAAGGTTCATGGTTTTTTGTTCACGACAATGCTCGCCCTCACACAGCCAATATCGTCAAACAGTTCCTGGCAAAAAAGGGGGTGGTGCAAATTGAGCATCCACCATACTCGCCAGATCTCAATCCTCCAGACTTCTTCCTATTCCCACAACTCAAACTCGCTTTGAAAGGAAAGAGATTTGACGATATTCCTGACATCCAACGAAACGTGACGAGGCTTTTGAATTCCATCCCAAAAGAAGACTTCTTGCAAAGTTTCCAGAACATGTATAGCAGATGTCAGCGGTGCATAGTTATGGGAGGTGACTATTTCGAAGGACAGTAAGGTAATTTTCGTTAATATTTCATCTGCGTTAATGTTACAGGACTATTCACCGAAATTTATTGTCAGACCATGTATAATTCTGCAGTTAAGTAACTGCAGACTCCAAAATCTCCCAAACATTTATTGTCACATTAAAGACTCCAAGAAAATTTGGCACCTTCATGTCCGGCGGATAGAAAAATAGTACACAACAGGAATTCTTCAAAACAACAAAAACCATTCTCAAAGACACTTTTAGTCTTTAACAGAGAGACGGATTCGCATTGGTCAGCAATTGAGACCGTCCAGTCTCAATACTTTCGCTCAACACGTTGACAGAGGTTTTGGGACACTCTCTACTTTCACTCCCGCCTCTCTGGGGCTCTGCGGGGGCACTTTTCACAAGTGTAGCCCAAAACACTCGCAATCATTATCGGACAGGTGTTTTTGTAAACATAATTTTGGAAATGAGTGCCTGAAAAATACAAAACTGTGCAAAAATTTCCCACCTACTGCTCATGTTCTTCGCATTAACATATCTTTGAATGTATCAATTCTAAAATGAAATATGCGAAGAACGTATATAGAAATCGGCTTAACTGATTCTCACCTTAGTGGTACATTGCAAGTAGCAAGTATAAACTAGGTTTGCCTAAAATAGTCAAAAGTTTGTTTCAGCATAAAAAAAACACACTCATTTTTAAATAAACGTTTGAATAGATTTAGGTTTTGAGTTTTATATTTTACATCATTATACACTCATGTCCATAAATTAAGGATAATTCAGAATCACACGGAAATCGAACTCTAAAGTAAAAATTTCACCTGTAGAATTATCACACACATCTTCAAGAATAATAGGAAATTACAGGAAACCACCATATGACGTCGATAGTACGTCACAATGACGAGAGTGTAAGAGAGGGGTATATAAGGAATGGTGGCAAAGAAGTAAAATTGTTCACAAGTGTTCTGTAAGCCGCTAAGTGCCATAACCGAATACTTATAACACAGAGAACGCATGTGGATGATTTTTTACGCCGTGGTAGAATCATCGGCCGCCTGGAATGTGGTCGTACTCAGATGGAAGTATCCGAGGAACTTCGAATTGCCCAAGTCTCTAGGCTTTGGCAACGATTCCAAGAGGACGGAAATGTCAGTAGACGTTACAGTACAGGTCGCCCCCGAGTTACAACGCCGAATGAAGACCGGTATTTGTCAGTAACTGCCAAAAGAAGCAGTCGGAGCATAGCATCCGACCTGTCTCGTCAGCTATCTGCAGCCATGGGTACCACAGTTTCAAGGCAAATCGTGTACAGACGTTTGGGAATTGTTGGTCTATATGCTCGCAAGCCTGTCAGATGTGTTCCGCTCAAGGCAATTCACTGTCGGCATCGATTACTCTGGAGTAGAGAACATGCAATGTGGACATCCTCTCAGTGGGCTTGTGTGTTGTTTTCCGACGAGTCCAGGTTTAGCTTGCAGTCTGATTCACGTCGGACTTTCATATGGAAAACGCCAGGTACCCGTTATCACCAAGACATCATCATTGAACGACACCGTTAAGCTATGTCCACACTTTTGCGCTTTCGAGTTCGATTTCGATTTCGACTTGCGGTTCGTCTTTCCTTTCAACTTGCTTTTAGCCCATGCTTCCCGGCATGCCTCTAGATGCATTCGATTTGTTGTCCACACTTGTTCGACAGTTCAAGCCTCACGAGATGGAAGAGTCGGACGGTTACTGCTGCGTTTCTTGTGATTTCGCGAAGTTTATAAGGTGATCACTATTTTTACGTAAAGCAACAAGGAATGTGCAACAAGAAAAATGATCTAAATGAGAAGACTAAAAAATAAATATAAATTTAAACAATATTTTTTTAATAATACCTCAGTAATCGATTAGAGATGGTTTTTCTTATACACGTAGGTTCTACAACAATGTAGTTTGATAGAGAAATTAATAACTGGTGATACGGAATATAGAGAAGACCTGTTTTTTTATATGCCAAGTTATTAGAAATAGAACTTCAATTTATAGCTTTGTTTATGAAGTAATAAAACCAAACAAATACTAAGAATAGAAAACGGTACAATATTGCATGTTATTAAAATTCTATCTCTTAAATACACTCATGGACAAAAAAATTAGCGCACCAAGAAGGAGTCGTCAAAATGAAACGAAATTTTACATACGTAATGACTACTTTGATATAAGTAAATGATAAGAAAATCAAAGAAAAAGGATAATTTATTTCAGAGAAAAAGGCAAAAGAACGGAGGAGTTAATACTCCGTTGGACCCCCTCTAGCGCGAATGCACGATGCGATACGATCGGGCATTGAGTCATACAAGTTCTGTATGATGTCTTGAGACATTTCGTTCCATATTTGCTGTAACCTTGCCTCTAGTTCGTTCAAACTCGTGGGATGCCCAACTCGTCGTCCCAAATGATCCCAGATATGCTCGATTGGAGACAAATCTGGGGATCGGGCAGGCCAAGGAAGGGTAGTAACAGTGCGGAGACAGTCTTGTGACACCCTTGCCGTATGACGCCGAGCATTGTCTTGTTGAAAAATGGCTCCTGGGAGCCGTTGCATGAGTGGCACCACATGGGGTTGCAGGATTTCATGAACATACCGCTGGGCTGTCATGGTGCCACGGAACAATACTAGGGGTGACCGTGTATTGTAGGCAATGGCACCCCATACCATCACACCAGCTGTGGGAGCGATGTGTCGCTGTACAGCAAAGGCAGGATTGAATCGTTCACCATGGGCTCTCCACACACGAACACGATTGTCATCACTGCCGAGATTGAATCTGGATTCGTCGCTAAAGACGACCTGGTTCCATTCCGCTGCAGTCCAGTTTCCTCGTGCGTGGCAAAACTCCAAACGGAGGCGTCGATGGGTGGGCGTCAAGGGCAGCACACGTAATGGGCGCCGCGATACCAACTGTCCTTCAGCCAGGCGCCTTCGTATGGTTCGAGAAGACACAGAGGCCCCTAGTGAAGGTGCTACCTGTGCCTGGATGGCGGCCGATGAAGCAGTTGGCTGTACGTGTGCATTTCTTACGATGTGGCGGTCTTCTCGACGACTGGTCTGTCGAGGGCGTCCTGAGCCTGGTCTTCGTGTACATGACATCTCTCGGGTCAACTGGTCCCAACACCTCCTCACAACACAATCAGAGCGGCCTAATTGACGAGCTACTCGCCTAGCTGACCACCCAGCATCCATCATCCCGACGATTCTCCCCCTCTCAAACTGCGACAACTGCTTATATTGTCTTCGAACACGGCGTAATGGCATGTCTATCTCAGCTCTTCCTTTGTAAATGATTCAGCACACTCAAACAAGCTTTGGTTACCTGTTTTATACTCCACAGAGTACGATGTTCAACTCCCTCTACCGGCTATACGTAATGCGCAATCACGCTGCATTTCTAATCATTTGCATATCACCCCGACATGTACCTTCATTGCAAGTTTCGTTACGATCCCTCAATTATTTCTTGGTGTGGTAATTTTTTTGTCCATGAGTGTATATAGTGTAAAATTACACTGGTATATTTATTTATTTCTGAATAAAAGAAACATTTATATTACTTGTGAAGTATACAGAATATTCAAGAAAAATCGTTAGCTAATCATACTATATATATATATATATATATATATATATATATATATATATATATATATATATATATATATATATATATATTGAGTGAGTAAATAATTTCTTTAATATAAAGAAGTAAAGAATTAAACCGAGACATTTACTTCTTTTCTGAGCAAAGCGGGCCATGAAGAATTACAATTGAATTTTCATATATAATTTAAAAAAAAGTCTACATATGTAAGAAGTTAAGAAAAATATTTTGTTATTAATGAAAATCGTTCACTTTTCTTTAACATGGGATTAAAGGAAGAACACAAGAAAACCACGATGGACTAAAAAATGCCTACATTTAAAATGTGTTGATGATATTTAGCTTCAAATGAAAATAATACATGCAAGATCATACGCATTTGGATACAAGCAATGCATGACATGGGGGGGGGGTGGAAATTACGTCACACAAAACCCGAATTCAGGTTGTAACCTGCTTTTATAGTGCTAAAACATCTATTTTTTTTCAAAGTGGGTCTTTAATTCTTATGATAAGCTATGGGGAATTTTTTATTCAGAATTTTTATAATAACAAATTAGCTGATGCATATTTTTGAAATCTTCTCCCTGTATTTCAAAAAGAAAATTTCAATGATATAGTACAAGTTTTCAATTTTTTTTCAATTTGCTTTGTTTAAAAATACATTTAGTTTTTATTTTAAAACAATACACATTAATTATTATTAAATAATTATTTTAAATGTATTAAATGTATTAATAATTTTATTTGTGTATGCGGAGTGGCTGACATCCCACAATGCCAGTAAATTTCTGTAATCATCAATAAAATTTAAAATTTCTTCCGAAGACTGCGACATTCTGAACACTGGCTTGAAAATTGCCTTGCAGAATAGAAAAGCGCATGGAATTCCGCAAGAAAATCCACTCGGGTTGGATACGCTTGCGATATCGCATGCTCTATCGCGACGCATGCGCTGTCCTGGAATTTGCAGGTGGTGACGCACAGGTCTGAGCATGCCTCACATTTCTCTCTCCGTGCGACATGTCGAAATCGAAAGCGAACGCAAAAGCGCAAAAGTGTGGACATAGCTTTACGGTGGTGCAGGATTGATCGTTTGCGGTGGAATTATACTGGGCTCCAGAACAGATCTGCATGTTCAAATCGGAACCATGAACGGCCACATTTATCGGGACATCATTCTGGAACAACATGTACGTTTGTTTACGGGTGCCATGGGCACAGAATTTGTGTTTATGGATGACAAAGCCCGTCCTCACCGAGCAAACATCGTAAACGAATGCCTTCAATCTGAGGATATCCCCCGTATGGAATGGCCAGCATTCTCACCTGACATGAATCCGCTAGAACATGTGTGGGACATGCTTGGCCGACGAGTTGCAGCCCGTCAACCACCTCCTACATGTGTACCGGAACTTGGGAGAGCATTGGTTGCTGAGTGGAGTAATCTTCCCCAAGATCAGCTCGATAATTTGATACTCAACATGCCTAGGCGTTGTACGGACTGTATTTCATCGCATGAGAGACATACAATGTATTAACACTCATACCAACCATGTAATATTAAGTTTTTGTAAAGGAGATATTTTTACAATTGCTCCAGGGAGCAAATATCTTAGTTTCTATGCATGGTATCATACATACACCATCTTTTTTGTTCTCTATCTTTTGTTTAATAAATGGGCTTTATGAATAAGTCCCGTTTGTTTTGTTTCTGAACCTTTATTTACCGGAGCTGGCATTATCCTTAATTTATGGACATGAGTGTATTATGGGGTATAGTGTACAGAGTTCCGGTCCGCGTAACATAACAAACATATGCATGAGGCCTGTGAGAAAAAAAGGCTGAATATGGCTGTTCTAGACTATATTTGATAGCGGTTCTAGATGATCTTTTTATCTAGATTAACTAGTTCTAGATTATCTTCGACTAGTTCGATAATCTAAGGCTGGTTATTCAGACCTTAGATTATCTAACAAACTTCAGAAAATGTGTACACTCAGGCGACGAAGAATGGATATTTCTTCCTGCCACATATATAAAGTTAAGCATCCCGCAACCCACAGGAACACAATCAAACTAACAAATTATATGCCTAATCAGAGGGACCAATGAGTAAGATAATGAAAATTCCTCTTTCTTCGCCAAAAATCATGACAGCATGTGACCATATGGATCAGATAAGATTAACATAAATCGATATAAAGAGAAAAATATGGAGTAACGAGAAAATAAAATAAGTGAAGCCTTTTGACGTCACTTTCGCGCTTTACATGAAATATATTCTGTTCAATCCATGCATGATTTCATTAATTTAACCCTAACCTTTTAGTGGGATTCATTGGGGAAAATTTATGATCTCTTTGTTTTAACGGAGCGAAATATATCCACCTCTTAGCCTTTTGACTCGATGCCAGCAATTGTTTTAAATATTAGGGCAAGAAAACTAAACATATATATGTTATAGCCAACACATCTATGTCAAAACCAAATCTATGTCTCGAAACCAAATGTCCGTTGCCTCTAGCATAGGCAATAACCTTCAGGAAATATATGAATGATCTTAATATTAGCCATTAATAACTAATTTAGATTGCAAATGAGCGGAATGTGACGTACATGAAATTTGGGGAACACAGCTTCTTAATATCCGCAAAAAAAAAGAGTAAGAGTGGCAACTAGTGAAATGTGTTTTGATATTTTGAAGGAAAAATCTATACCACGGAATCACCAGCTAAAAAGTGTTTGACACTTCATCAATAATAGTATAATAATAGCTAAACTGTGATATATCATGTTTTATCATTATTAATAATGATCAATAAATACATCGAGGTCGAAATACCTTTCATGTAGGCGTTAAAAACTTAATGTATATCGAGGGATGTCATTTCTGGCTTCCCACAGTACCCTCGTAAATCTTATCAGCTGATTTTATCAAAAATATTTACTTCTGAAATTGTTGTTTACCAATGCGGGACACTTGTCAATGAAAACAATCGCCAAAGGAAAAAGAAAAAAAAAGCTTCCCACGCCGGGAATCGAACCCGGGCCTCCTGGGTGAGAGCCAGGTATCCTAACCACTAGACCACGTGGGAGATAAACACTCTCGATTAAAATTGGCTTAAATTCTAAAATTTCTTTGAAGCCCGGTATAAAGGGCTTAAGTCAAAAATAGCGATTTTTAGATATTTTTTAGTATTGATAAAAATTTTTAAAAAATCTTTTGACTGGTATAAAAGACTTAAGTCTATCAATTTTACAAAATTATATTTCTTTGTACAAAAGACTCAAGTCGAAATTATATAGTTCTGCGATTGGTATAAAAGTCAGTAACTTGGTATGTTTACATCACTGTTTTTTTGACTTAAGCCCTTTATACCGGGCTTCGAAGACTTATTATCATGCTTTTCTGAGATATATGTTTAACAAACTAATAAATTACAAAGGAAGTATAATTTTTGGCTTAGATTTTTATATTTCTTATTTACTGTGTCGTGTACCTCGTCAGTCTTGGAATTGTGGGATGATCTACTTCTGTTTAGTTAGTACACACTGTGTGTTATTGAACACCATAAGAATTATCCGTTTTTTGTAAAAGCCGACTAGTAAATGGACCCATTGCGGTAAGGAGGAGTTGGTGTTTTTATGAGATTGTAGTAGGATTCTGAGACCCGACATTGGTTAAGCTGAAAATTTCCTCCAAGCAGGGACCACTAAAAGAAAAGTGACCGTCACACCCGAAAAAAAAGGTAATGCTTCCAGTCTTTATAGGCTATTCAGAGCACCGGACATTCTGAAGTATCATAAAATCCAACGCATGAAATGGACCGGACACTTTTTAAGAATGAATGATGACCGAACGACGAAAAGAATCTTTCTGGCGAAGCCAACAGGAGTCAGAAGAAGAGTCAGACCCAGACTAAGGTGGGCGGACTGCCTTCAAAGTGACTTTGTCTCAATGTCAGAGACTGGAAAGCTGTGGCGCACAGAAGGAAGGACTGGTTCCGTCTTCTTAAAAAAACCAGGGTCCAACCAGGACTGTCGACCTATTGATGAATGAATGAATGAATGTTTCCAGTCAAGATTCACAAATAATTGGAATTTCAGCGCTGATAAAGAAGAAAACGACCAAAGGTTTAACACGCGTATGTAAGAAGGTCAGGTTAATATGAAAAGCTCCAAAATGTGTTAGCTCCTCTTCCTCTATAAAAAAGCTAAGAGAGAGCGTAAGGAAAACTATTTTCATCAGGCCTAGCTAAGAAAGCCTCAACGACATCGCTCGCTAAAATTTAAACAACTTGATAACCTCAGTAAATGTTCAGCCATTAGACTCAGAGAATCTAGAGGGTATTTCAGACGTATATGTCTTGCTTTTGGGGTCGAAGTAGTGTGGCAGTTGCACAGTGCTGACGTCAGTGGGTGCTACAAGCCACACACACAAGCCACAAAGGTTCTAGAAAGCCCAAGGAAACAAAATCTGTAAGACTTAAGTCGTCCTCCAATTAAATCCCAGTTTGTGATACTTAGTTGTTTCCCTGGATACCGCATTAACTGACCTGGTCAATAACCAGTAAAATTTAAAGAGTAATTCTGCTTTCTGGGATTACTTCCTTCAATTATACCTATCGGCTACGCAAAGTAGAGGAATCCATGACAAGGATTAATCCTAAATGCAAGGCGGTTGGTAATGCTGAAGATGCCTTCCTTTGCATAAGTAATCCCTCGTGTAACGATATGTTCTGTTTGATTTCATCATCAGTACAGGTTAAGTTTTTAATAAAGGTGTCACTAGACTTTGGAAGTTGGGAAAGTGACCTTAAAAAAATAGTTAACAAGCAAAAATTAACCAATATCTTAAGAACGTTCATCAAGCAGTCACCATCCTCTTAATATAAATTTCAGCGATTTAAAAATATTAGTATATGTGTTAAAATTTGAAATATATGTGAAAGGTTTGGTTACAGTGTTGAAATAGTTAAATTTCAAGACTTTCAGCACACGTTACAAGTTCATTTGTATGTTTCGGTTTACATTTATAATATTTTATATGAGATTTTATCAGTTCTATTTCCCCATTTTTAATGTTTCTGTAGGAGTGTTATATTTTATTACCATTTCATATATAAATTTTTAGAAGTCTGTGTTTAAAGTTTTGTCATACTATGAATATTATCATAGCTGGGTAATCTATATTTAGAATCAAAATTCATTAATTTTTTTAGAGCTTCATATTCAATTATATTTAGATTTTTAGTAATTGTATGACCTTCATTAGGATCAATATATTTTTCACACTTTGGTTTAAGACAATTACATTGATCATTAATATATTTCATGAAACAGAGATATTTTAAATATTTTCCTTCCTAATGGTAAATTATATTTGAATGCCTTTTTATAGTAATATTATTCACAGGGAAAATAACTACATCATTTAGACATTTAAATCGACTTATTAAATACAGCATTACTAAACTATATAACAAAATATGAATTTCATTTCACCTGATAATCTATTGTTAGGTTCAAGTATATTGTACGAGGTAAGTATTAGATCATATATTACATGTTTGAAATGTACATTTTTAATTTTTGAATGACGAAAGAATTATAGAACTTTTATAACATTTTAAAAAATACTATACGTTAAGTTTGATCGAATATTTCATTATATAGTTAAATATGACAAAACTTATAATCATAAAGAATTAAAAACATGGTATTTTTCATTTAAAAAAACATTAAATTGTGTACCTTTTTTATTGAATAAGTTTATAGATAGAAAGACAAATACCAAGATCTAAGAAATTTATGTTATGATCATTATCACTACTAGTCAGAATTTCTAATGATTTAGGGGAAAAGGCTACATCCATTTTTGAGTCATTTTTGTTAAAGATCAAAATGTCATCAATATACTTGTGTACATTAAATTCATTCCTATTAATATTACCAATCTCATATCAATGCAAATATAGGTTGACCATCATACTAGAAGCATTTCCACCTTTTGCACACACTATTATGCAGTGGTAGGCTACTTATCTATCTATCTATTTATCTATATATATATAATATAACAGTTCCGAAACTGACTGACTGACTGACAGATAACGCCTAGACCAAACCGCTGGACCTAAAAGTCTGAAATTTTGCATGGAGATTCTTCTTATAGTGTAGGGGTACACTAGGAAAGATTTTTGAAAAATTCTTCTTAGATTTTTTTTAATTAAATTTTTAAGATGTTTTTGTAACTTTTTTAAAGTAAAATAATAATTTGAGGGTTATAAAATGTATATCACCAGAAAGATCATAAAAATTCCTTTAAAATGAAAGCTTTTTCGAATCTTTACCTCCCTTCTCTGATTTTCCGTGAATTTTTAAATATTAATTTTTAGAATTTAACAAATGCTGATCACGTGGTTTCTTTCATTTTTGTGATACTTTAAATTAATTCTGCGTCACGTGCATAGCAACGAAATAAATTGTCAAAAAAAATAAATATTAAAATACGGTAAAAGATAAAATTTAACCACTAGACAAATTGAGATGGAAGTTTTTTAAGAATTTAATTCAAATTAGTATGTTTTATGGATGTTAAACATACAAATTAATTGCATACTTTGACAGTTATATTTAATTTGAATATTTTCTTCTATATTATTTTGTCTATTAAAAATATCCGTTACGATTTTTTTTATAATTTTTTGTTGGCATTAGTTGCATACATTGGGCGTTATATTTATTACAAATAATTTTTTTAATTAATTGCATACATTGACCGTTGTATTTAATTTGAATGTACTCCGTAGCGAAGCACGGGTATTCAGCTAGTATATTTATAACAATGTTTTTTCTCCTACGAATTTCCTCGTATTAAATTCGCACTCTGCCATTGTCAACAAACTTTAAATGCAGTATTTCTCTCCACACTTTATGACTCATAACTGTCAGTCTGCCTCGAGTATACCCTTTAAATTCTCTTTTCAACTTGTCGTCTGCGAAAATTTCCCATCGTTTAACTCTCTTTATTCCTCCCTTCAGAAGAGTCCCGACTTCGGTCCTGCCCGTGAAAGTCAAACTAATCACGGATCGCGCTCCAATTCGTCTCGTTGCAAAGAAAAATTGTTGGATGAAACGGAGAAGGAAAAAGGGCAAAGAAGAAATCTGCATGACATCAGCCTGACGCACTTCCTACTTCCTCTGGCGTCTGCTTCCGAAATTTTTCGGACCGATTTCAAGTGCGGAAACAACAATAGGTACCTTATCTGCCAAAGTGCACTCGCAGAGGTTAGTCATATCGGCGGGAACTTGTCTACACGAACGATAATTATCACGATATCAGCCGAGTTTAAAATCACGGAGCCATCAAGGTGGATCTGTCTCTTTGAAGGAAGATGATGAAGGCGGCACTGTTTTGTGTACTTTTCGTAGTGGCCCAGGGGGCTATCCTGCCTTTCCTGAAGACGCCCAAGCACGATGGCGTGAAGCGGGTATGCATTCTGACGGCTGAGAATTTCACGGCGGTGGTGACCGCTGCCGACACGGCCGTTGTGGTTGTTTCTCAAAGCTCGCAGAAGTCGGCCTGTCCGTCGGAACTGGACACCTTCGCTGAGGTGAGTTGAGGACCTCTTTTACTGTATACCTGCGATGACGATTTTTTTTAAAAATAATTTGAACTTTTTCTTCGCACTAGATTCAGTAATGCATAAGGCAGCGTTTCTCAACCTTGTTCTAACCTTGAGCCCCTTGGTAAAATATTTTTCGCTGATTGTACCCCGGTGTCAAGGGGTCAAAGCCCCGTGAAGAGATTATGCAGATAATGGTGTTTTTTAAATCATTTTAATTAAAGTAATTTTTTAGTTCAACATATTACTGTCAATTCTCTTCAGAGATGTCCTGCATTCTATTCTTCGAGAAACTGTGCCATTTGAAGATGGGTAAGCGTTAATTTTGCTGACATATTCTTCTCCAAACATACATACTTGTAGAACGGCATCTTTCATTCAAGGAGAAATCCAATTCTCAGCAATGGTGTGCTTTTTACCATATTAAACAATGCTGAACTGATGATTACAAGAAGCTAGTTTTTTTGCTATTACAAAAAAATTTTCCGCGTACCCTGAACAGTCCAGCACCGTACACCCAAGGGGAACGCGTACCACAGGTTGAAAACTGCTGGCATGACACAAAACTTAGAAATGCGGGGGGAAAAATTAAATTGTATTAACTTAACAGAGTTTTTTAAGGGAAAATATTGAAAAAGTGAATAACGAACTGACAGTTTTGCAACGTGTAATATAGCTAACTATGTGTACAACCACAGCTCTTCTGTTACGGGGTCCTTCCCCCCGCGAAAGTTGAAAACCCGATAATATATCTTGCTCCTTAATCCTGAGATCTTAAAATTGCTCACCAAACATATTCAACGAGAATAAAAATAAATAAATATATAAACCCTAAAATGTAATTTCTCAGTTGGTTTTCTAAATCTATCTAATCCGCTTTAAACCACATCATATGTATATTTTTAATGTTCTTATACCCTTAAATATGATGCAAATTTAAAATCGAGATATTTTGTAAATTATGAAAACACGTGTTCTAAGTCTGCTATACATTGAAAGGTAATAATGAAATGTGTTACCTAAAGAACAGTTATTTTTTTTTTAAATATTATTCTTAAAAAAAAAGATAAAGCACATAACGTTGATGATTAAATTTTTATGATTTTGTAAGCTATGTGTCATTGTAAAGTGGTGTGTCATTTTAATCATGTTTCTAAGTGACGTGTCAGTCAGATGACAAATGAAATTCGACAATCTACTCCATAAATGTATAAATGCCATAATTTTGGTCCCTAAAAGATTCTTTTGCCCAATTCAAACAACCAAATAGAAGCGAACGTAACCATTTATACTTTCTTTCGTTAGACTCACTTCCGAAGGTAACCCCGAAACGTATGGTAGAGATTCTCCTGGTTCGAAAGTTTGAGGGCCAAGCTTCCAACCAAAACGCTCGATAAGAATCTTTTCCTCAGACGATAAATGTGGAGTCGTATTTATTGGGGGGGGGGGGGAAGAATCATTTAGTAAAGATAATTTACTGTATATCTATATCATGAGGTGTATTTCATATTAACATCTATACAAGTAGGTACAAACGTTTCTTCATCGAGTATTCTTAACTAGCTGCTGTGCGACCAGCATGGTCGCTTTTAGTTTTATATTTTCTTTTGCAAAACAGCTCAACTGAAAGTAACATATGTAAGGAATATTACCATTACCTGTCATCATAAATATACGTTGTTAAGGGGTATTCTCTATGAAGCTGATTCCAAAACATCGTGATTAAAAAATGTGAATTTCCATTACTTCAGAGTTAAAGATAAAACTGAGAAACCCAACACCAATGATTTTATAAATTGCATCCCTCTCTGTATGTACTATTTTTCAAAATTCAGATATCTACACATTCATTACACTTTAAAATTCAGATATTACACTTTATCATTACATCAAATAAGAAATTGTTGGGGAAAAATTTTTTTACTGAAAAAAATGGAGTAAAAATTCAGTAAGTACTAAATTATATCGTGGATTACATTACTCTCTGTAGTATGTACTATTGTTCACAATTCAGATATCTACACTTAATCACATCAAATAATAAATTGTTGGGAAAATTTCTTCACTTATAAAATGGAGTAAAAATTCTGCAAGTACTGAACAAAGTGTAGAAAATTAACTATTACTGGCCATCGGTTACTATGCCGGCGACGGTTAAGCCTAATCTCGGAATCATTTATGCTCTCATTCATGCCTCTCTCTCTTAATGAATTATTTCTTCTTCGCTTTCTTTCTTGAGACTGTTCCCAATTTTCACTTGATCGTGCAGCTTGCTTTCGAGCATTCCTGATTTCAGTGCGTAAATCCATGTTGACACGCGGTTGCAAATTGCGGACGGCCGCTAATGTTTACATCTGGTAGTTGCAGCCGTTTCCATTCGGAGTGTACAAATATCGGCGATTTTTGTGCCGCATACCTACATGTTTTATATATATAGATGTACAATTAGGAACCCGATGTTCCAAGGTAATTGACAGGAATTTTCGAAAACTGACACTCGATTCGATGAAGCTCAAGAAGACAATCTCCCCTTCCTCTCTTGGATGGGAAAAGGAGATTGTCTTGTTCGAAAGAGCTTGTTGGCATAATGACGTCAACAACTCCTCTAGTGACAACTGAGGGCAATTTATAAGTCATTTTTTTCTTTACGGTAATTTCAAATGTTGGTCTAGCGATCTTATTCTAGCCTTTCCTAAAAGTACTTTCTAGCTTCAGCAACGTAATAAATTCTATTATTCCCATGAGCAAACAACGACCATATATCTCCTCATACATTATTTGGGAGTATCGGTTAGCTGTATATACCTAGTAAGTACAAACCGTAATACTTCTCTGATAAAAACAGTTGCATACTGTTAAATAATAATTTTGCACGTATGTAGTAATTTCCATCTGTTCGTAATATGTTTCTAAACCCTTTAACCAATCTGTACAAAATTTTGCAAAAGTTATTCTCTAGGCCACTGCAGAAAATATACGCTGCCACAAAATGCCTTAATCTCCCTCCCCTAATTTCGTTTCCCTGACATTTTGCCGTTGTCATATTATATCCCCATCTTGTCCTTAATTCTTCCGCTTAACACAAAATGTTGCAAATTGCAAGAATACAATTTACGCAGTTTCGCGTTCATGGTTTTGCAATTGATTTCTGTGAAAGATATCATTACTCATATAATCACACTACTATCATTGTGAAAGTACTAACAGGCGCTTATCGCTGTTAAATCGTCGTTGTGGGATAATTTATCGTTGCTTCGATTTGGCTGAGTAATTTTCCAAAAACTTGAGCAGAAAAGGGTTGAGGTAAAGGAGCGTTTACCAAAATCCTTTTGTGGTGAAGTTCTTGTACATTTTCTAAAAATCGCTGGTCTGTGGCCTATATTTTAAGAAATATTAACGCCATCTAATTTTAACAATATGGAACAGAAATCGTTTCAAAGAGATAATGTATTTATGTAGACATACAATAAATGAAACATAAAAACAAGCAACTCTGTTTTTTAATAATAATTTAATAGTTGATTACATATTTAGAAAAACCAGATTCTTACAAATACGTTGTTGCAAACTGTAATAAATCTCGAGAAAGGTTTTTTTTTTCTTATAAAATCAAATACTGTTCAAATACACTTCACGTGAAAACTGCCACTATTTCAAGCTTAGCCTATAACCTTGTATCTGAAATTAATTCAATTAAATTTTCATAATCCTCTGCCACAAATCCTTTTGCGTTTTCTTTGAATGGACGTTTTACCTGGTAATTATCTATGTTCTTCAAAATACGCATTTAGAGATTCTAATAAGCCGTAGAGACGATTTGATATACCTCAACCTCTAAATCCCCCCGAAAAAAATCCTTTAGAATTTAAAACTGTCAAAATTATTTTTTTCCATAGCTGTTTATTAAATTTTATGACCTTATCAATCACAACCCCAGAATTTATCCCGGAACTCACTTTGGGAAAGAAGAGTTCAGGTTCCCTAAGAGAAAAAAAAAACGTACACTTATTTCCGGAATTAAATAATTTTATGCTTTTCCATAAAAATGTTAAATTATTCGTTCTAGAACGCCGCATGTATAGCAACGTTGTGCTAGTTTGCTATTTTGAAAAGAATTTTGAATACGTACAACCTTAACAGGAAAACGTATAATTGAGCATAGAATTTCAGCGTAGAACATACTTCAAAAGGACAAAAAGGAGAACGATATGTAACATATTTAAACATTAGTACAACTGAGAAAAACATGATTTAAATGCTTATAAAAAATTATTTTATTTTTTTTATTTATTTATTTATTTTTTAGGGGGGGGGGGTGGAGGTTACACAGTAAAGTACTTTCACAGGCAGCCCTAAAGGCCATGGATATTATTGACTTAAAGACAATACAGTACTCTCTCGTAGTGCTGTACTGTACTGTAGGGCTGTGCTGTAGTACTGAATTTATTTCTTTCTGTACTGTATTGTCTACAAGTATTGTATCTTGTAGTACAGCACTACAAGACTCTTCATTGTAGTCTTCTTGTCTTCATTGTAAACAATACAGTACTTCAACCTCATCAAACTTGAAGTCTTTAAAATTAAGAAATACTATCTTTTAATTTTAATCTTTTGAAGTTCAAAATGTTTAAAGATGAGTAATATTAAACTGAAAGGTAAATTTACATTTTAAGCATATTCAAACAAATCTAGGCTACTGTCAATATGTCTGAGTCTATTAAAAAAGAAAAAATATATATATTATCCTGTTGCACATTGCAAGACATTAACGTTCAATTACGCTATTCAAGTTTTCTAAAAGGAAATTTAAATTACTTTCACAATATTTCTTCCAAATATGCTCCTTAAACCTATTTTTTAAATGAAATTTTTTTAACAGCAGATCTACCCTCATAGTTATTCAAAACTTTAACTCGAACTTTATAAGAGCCACTTTGAACTTAACCTTCTTACGAAATCTTTGGAAATGAGCCATCCCAATTGCATTCGTCTGCCTCATACCAGGCCATCAGATGTTGCCAAATGGCTCGCCAAAAGGATGAATTTAAAAATCGTTGCACGTTTCTTGAACTATGTTCTAAAAATAGAAAAAATATAATTGAGATTCCCTTACTTATTACCACTCACTCCCCGAAATTAACGGAGGATAAAAATTGGAAACACGCGTGTGCGCGCGTGTGTGTGTGTGTGTGTGTGTCGGTCGGACATTGCGTTTTTTTCCAGTTGTGACGTCACATATCGCTTAGTGGGCCTTGGTTGCGAAAAACTTTCAACTTAAGTAAATCGTCACTCGCGTCTTACTCATATTTTCTGACAACTTTCTGCAGGGTTAGAATGTTTTCACTGTAAGGGCCTGTTCACATAGAATCCATCAGGGTCAGCATTACTCGTATTGACATATTTTAAATCAATCACAGACCTTAACAATTTCGTGGCTAAACGTTTAGAGGTTTGTGATTGGTTAAATATATTTCAATACAAGTAACGCTGACGCTGACGGATTCTGTGAACAGGCCCTTACTCCTACTATTGCATTGGGTTCGTTCGAAGGCTTTATCATTTATTGCTTTGTGAATCTAAGATAAATAACTACGAAAATCTGCATTCGGTTGTAATCATTAGCTTCAGTAAAAAATGGCTTACAAGAAAGCTAATAATATGACAAAAAGTCTGTAAATGGTATAAACTTAAAATATAAGCCATATACTGGATTGGGATCAAGCACTGATAAGTTATGATCCAGCATACTTTCCATTGCATTTATGTTTTAAATTAAATAACATTTAAGCATGCTATTTAATCCTGTTTAATGAAAGTTACTGCAAAACTTTGAACTGCTCTTAGATGGATATTTATCCCCATAATACATTTTTTTAAAATCTGCATAACAAAGTGTGCTTTTCGATATAGAAGCCTTTGATTGAAATCGAGTGGGATTACTATTTCAGGTTTGGTTTGGTTTGAAGCGCTACGGTCAATTTTTAGCTACACGAGGACTAATTTGACCGGGACCTACAGCTTAAAGCCGATTCCAAACGACTGCAAACGTTCATACCAAGAGAACTGTGGGTTCGAGTTCATACTCGAACCCACAAACTTTGGTACCGAAAGCTAGCTCGTTAGCCATTCGGCCATCGTCCGACATTCGTAGAAATCGCGGTTACAAAAACCAAATTTGACAAATCTACAGATTACAATCTTTTGTTTAAGACCAAAATGAAGTAAATTGATGCAGTAATTTTCTCTCACTGACTGCCCAAAATGTCGGCTTAGCAACTTAAATATATAGATTATAGTACCTATGACCTTTTCTATGACCTGAATGAGTTTCAGGCAAATCCTCCCACTTTATTATTTAAACTGTGAATCTCATACCCTCATATAAAGGAAATAAATTTCAGAAAATAAAAATGGCGTACTTCATACCAAAATTTCAGTCATTGCCAGGGACTTGTGAATATATTTAAATAAAACTGCCGGTCAACAATGTGTTTAAGAGGGGTTCGCTCATCGAGAGCAGGGAGCAATACCTCCCCCCCCCCCCTGGAAGCAGAAAACATTTTCTTCAACCAATGAGAAATGAGCATGGGTTTTCTGCAATAACAGGAATTAAAAATAAATTTCGAAATAAACTTCAATCAACGTCAAAAATTAGAGCATGTCCATGGGGATGTCAAGATGTCATCGGAGAGAATAGAAAGCAAGCCCATTCCTTCGTATAAACCTAACGATGGGCGTGATCAATAAATTTTTGTATTACTTTAACAATAAAAATAAATGAAAAATAGTTGAGCACTAATTTTTATTGGGTGGGTAGCGAAATATGATCGCTCTTGAAAGTGGGTCACGGACAATAAATGCTTGAGAATCACTTAAATAGAAACTCGGCAGCATGCTTAGTGTATATATTTGCATGTGCGTATACGTATTTATGTAAGAATTTATTCAAGAAATTATTCTGTAGGCGTATATGATGTATAAATATATGCATATGTGCAGGAATATAATAGATATGTATGGGTGTGTGTGTGTGTGTGTGTGTGTTAGTTGAATTAAAAAATAATAGAAGAACCGAAATAAGGAATAACTAGCATATGCATATGTTAATATGCCCAATTACGACTGAGTCGTTTCTTGAGAAAATATCTTATTTATTTTCTCCACTTAGCTTTTTTATTTTTATCGTTTTATTTAAAAATCATGCATTTAGCAGATACACCGTAAGTCTTCAATGCCCATGCTTAGCAATGGAGAATTTTCCCCTTGGTATTTTTCTAATCACAGATTAGTAATTTTACAATTTTTTTATGTGAATATCGATTTTTAATGAATGTATACGATTTTTCAGTAGTTAATATACTGGGCACTGCAATATAGATGTCCATCACTAAAAAATTAAAATTTGGTTTGAAAAAATTTATTTGAAATAAAAACAGATTTTTGAAAAACACGCGTATAGCTTTTAGCGACCTATTTTTAAGTGCAGACAAAAAAATGCATAATAAAAAAAAACGTAATTGTATATATGTTATTAGAAAATGACTGAAAGGAAAATTAATCTTAGCTTCGGGACTGAATACCTGCCATATCAACAGATTCGCCACCTTAACAAATATTTTTAGCGGGAGTAAATTAATTGCATTGAACAACATTGTCCCTTTGTACCTTCCAAGCCTTTAAAAAAGATTGATGGCCGGAATGTTCGCAACACTGAAAGCTGAAAGATTCTCGGAAATCAGCTGTGATATAAACTCTCTGATACAGCTCGAGACGTCTTTTGCCTCTACAACGAAATATTTTTGTTTCCTCTAAACAAAGAACGAAAGTGAAAATTTTTGTTTTGTGGATTCCAGTCAGGTTTCAGTTCTTATAGCTTTTCGATTTCGGTTTTATACCGGAATGTTCTAAAAGAATTTTGTAACTCAGCTCTTGGCAATTATGTACAGCTTTCTTTGCCAATTACTTTTTAAACTAAACAGAATGGAACTTAAAAAACAATACGGCACTTACTTTCTTTAGAAAGTCTATTTCAAGGCCAGACGCTTTCAAATGTCACGAACCACTTGTTTGCAACCTTACTGCTTAAGGTTATAGTGCAATACTTCAAAACTTTTTCCAGCCTGAGTTGAAATAGTATAAAAAAAATAAAATTTTGTTTTCCTTGAATACAAAAAATAGTTTGTAATATTTTGTCATTTTAATTGGTTGGCTGGTTTGAATTAATTTCTAATAAAAGAGTAATAATAGTTAGTCCATCCACACCGATAGAGCGTTCGCGATATATGTTGGAAATATTTCTTTAGAGCAACGAGTAAAAACGACTTGATTTCCTTTAAAACACTTTAATGGACGAACGCACCACAACACCACACAGCAACTGACATTCTGAAGAGCTAACTAACTAAAAGTTACAGTTACATTATATGCTTCCGGCGCGCGTTAGAAGCGCCGTCTAGTGAGGAGGTAGGATGACGCAACAGTGGGTTCATTTTTAAATTTGCTAATCGGCAAAGCATTTGTTACAGGATCCCCCGTGATGTAAAAATACCAAATAAAATGGTAAATTCGTGTAAAGAACACAGAAACTGAGTCACATTTGTCTGGAAACCATTCGCTGTCCTGCACTCATTAATTATCTTTAATCAGTTTTCCCATGATTAGATTTTCTGGAATACTGCTCAGAGTATCGATATAAAATTACGATCATAAATAAGCGTTGATCTTGGCACGAAGTTTGTTGAAATGTTTGTTCCCACAAAGAGAGCAAAAGTTCTGCACATTTCTACATACTTCAGATTCTCAAATTTCTGCTCACCAAGATGACAATGAGGATAATTAGAACGATCAATTTAAATCCTCACATCATTCCTTCTGCTTCTCATACTGTGTCAGAAGGTGCATAGAGCTTGGAGTAAAAACTTTCATTCCAATTTTTTGTTAATTTCCTTATAGATATAGACAAGCACAACATCTGAGTTGAAACAATCCCTATTAATGAATCGTTATTACTAACATTAATGAATATTTATTCTTGTGACTACTGAATATAATGTTGCCAAAAATGTTGCGTGTTTTACAGATTTTCCTGTCATACCGCAAAAATGAGGAACATTTTTCTGAGAACTCGAGGCAAATAGGTCATACGCTCGTTCAGCGGATCTGTTATAAAATGCTAAAACATGTTTGAATCCTGTTCCTGTAATAATTATGAAATTAATGAGTATCTTTATTAGACATAAATATTTCATGTTGTTTTGTTTTATATTATTTTTCCCATTATCTAACTTGTCTTTACCTTGCAAAACAAATTACCACCCTACTACTTTTCAATTGTAGAAAACTGATAGAAGTCAGTTTTTATTTCAAGTTGTATTCCGATAATTATCAAAGTATTTTACACCGAGAAGTGTCATGTGATTCACCACTTTAGTTTATAATAAGACACCAAAAGTAATTTCCTGTGTGAGTAAACAAATGTACGTTGCATTTTATTTGGGGACTTTGTTTTGTCTAACTATTATATGAAGGCAAAAATCTCGTAAACCAAGTTTTCGGCAGCCACGTATGTACCCATACATACAATAGAAATATCTTACGCCTTTAGACCAACTAGAATTGTGTTCAGTGCTGTTAATTCAACTTATTGGTCGCAAGAGGCCCGCTAAGAGCTAATTCTATGACTGTGGATAATATTCGATTGCGAAGGATAGCATCACGAGACTTGAGAAATGAGCTTATCGTACGATATACCTGTCGTTTCTGTGTTGATATCGAATAAATTTTCTAGATAACATTGTCGCCAAACAGAGCCTCTAATCTTATTCTAATGCTTACAAAAGTGGTCTTTCATTTTCAGCATTTCCATAGATCTCCTTAAAGATCTTCCCCATTTCCGTTGGGGCGTAGTTCCGTTGGGGATGAAAATTTCACCGAAAGAAAATGATAGCATTATGATATACATCAGAAATATCTGCCAATGAGCGCTATTGATCATCATAAATGTAAGGCATGGTGACGTCATTTTCGAAGGACGAAATTTTCTCACCCCCGAGACTAAAGTCCCTAGTTTGAAGAAAATCATTAATGTCGGGGTTAATTCATTAGAAAATAAAATTCTGCCTATGGATATGTAAATGATATGCTTCTTGATTCACTAACTCATATTTGAATAAGGAAAATCCCCTGGTTCAGTGACAGGTTTTATGTGATAGACCAGTGGTTCCCAACCTTTCTCAGCTGGCGACCCACCTTTCCTTATCAGAATACCTCCACGGTCCATCGGTCCATGGTGGAGAAAATAACCTTATTTGTACCGTATCCCTTCCTTATGTATATATAATTTACCATCAAATATTGCAAATATATATATATATATATATATGCTTTTTTGAAGATACAGATTGATTATTAATAAACAATTTGTGTTCTGATTTGAAAATGGTTGACAAAATATAAGCACTTTGTAGCAAAACAGTTATTTATTTAACAATAGATATATGTTTGCAATATATGCAACAAGTGGTTTCATACTCACTAACAAGTGTTCCTAGGTGAAGATAAAAACTACAATTATAAAAGTACACAAAGACCATTTTAACTTTTTAGGCAAAAAAATTCATACAGCTTTGATATAATTACAGTTAAGAAAATTGTTATCACAATCTATCAATATGTAAAATTGCTGTTTCTAAGTAAGTTTCGATTTTTCTTATCTTTTCTGATGGTTTATTCGATGGTTTCTGATAGTTTTAGGATCGAGTCGCGACCCACCTGTAACCCTTCCGCGACCCACTGGTTGGGAACCTCTGTGATAGACAATTTAAAATCTATCGATTGCGTTAAAAGAAAATGCTTTTAAGAAATTTAAAATAAGCTAAGTGTTATTCTTTTTACATCTGTTAAAATCAAACAGGATCCAGGTAACCAATCAACCATCTCTGTCATGAAACACATCTATCGAAAAGATAGTACTTTTTATCTTCATTTAAAAAGCTCCAAAATGTCTTTTGTGTTGTAGAAAATTCCCTTCTTTATTTTTCGTCTCTGAAAGCACTTTACAGCAAATATATAGATTACACTTCACTCTAGCAAATAAAAGTTATGAGCAATCTAATATCATACTATGCTTATCAGTATTTCTGAAATATTTGCTGATAATTTCCCCTTGTTCGTCAACTCTCTCAAAATGAGGTTTTTGTCATAAAAAAGAAAAAGCTTTCGAAAGAGATTTGCAAACAACATATGGCTCGAGGGTAGATACCTTAAAATATTTAAAAAAACTCCTCGTCCCCCCCCCCTTTTTTCATGATAAGGGGATTGGGGGGAGGGAAGTATTCCATGTGTAACAACGCACCAAATTAATCTTCTCTTCAGTATGTGATATTCAATCACATACTGAATTACATTTCAATCTCATCGATTTTACTGTTTCTTTTTTAATATAGGTAATGAATCCATGTGTAGAATAACTACGTAAGGAGATGAGTTCATCCCTGCACTGGTCGCGTATTTAAAAAATCGCAGGCACGGTCGCGTGGCATCTTATATAGGATTTAGTTATTCTATTTGTAAAAATAAATGTTTATTAAAACAGTAAGTTAAAGATATGGTGGATGTAAATTAAAACCAATCAAATGGGGAAAAAATTTTCAAGTAGTCTCCTCTAACTAAGCTACCGCGGGTTATTAACGTAGGATTACTTATCATTTGCTTACCTTTTTTTTGGGGGGGGGACGCATTTTGGTGCTTTTCTGTTTGACTGTTTACTGCTACTGAGTTTGGCGCGCTGCCAAAATTATAACTCGCGACGCGGGACAATTTTTTTCTCTCTGAAGGACCGTTATTGAGGAACGTAATCACGTTAAAATATTTTTATAAGCAATTTTTACAATAGAATAATTAAAACTAAAGGAAAAAAAATTTTAATATATTTCTGTTTGTAATTTTTACAAATTTGGGTAAACACCAATCAGGTTTTTTGTTATATATCCGTTTACTATAAAAGAATGATAGCAACTGGGGGAGTTTTGTTTGTTAGCTATGGCTCATCCATAAACACTTCGAAGGTCTGCTGGCCATACAGAGCAATCCATCAATACGTAAAATGTAAATAAAGTGCTATTGGCGTATGTGAGCCGCCGCACGACCAGTGCAGGGATAAATGGAAAATTACTCTTGATAGTCCCGATTCTGTCATTTATTAAGTAAGCACATGTTCGAATTGTTTACTTCCGAAATGGCGTAGCTTAATTCATTAATAATATAAACTGAAAAGAAAAACTACTTGCGTCTATATCATTAGGTCAGAAACCGTGAAATCTCGTAAATAATTACGTTAAACAGAAAAACATCGAGCATTCCTTCACTTTATTCTTTTACTAAAGATAAGTCATCTGTCCAAAATTTTAATTGAAATGAAAAAAACACGAGAATTCCACAAAATTGTAACATCAGTCATCAGCTTACAGTTTGCGAATGATAAGTGATTCTAAGAAATGAGGATTTAACAGTTTAAGGGTCTGTTCACATAGGAGTCCGTTGCGTTGCGTTAAGGAAAAGATGACGTTGAGACGAAAATAAACCAATCATAGGCGTTAAAAATTTCATTGCTAATCGTTTGGAGGCATATGATTGGTTTATTTTCGTCTCAACGTCATCTTTTCCTTAACGCAACGCAACGGACTCCTATGTGAACAGGCCCTTAAAGTTTTTCTTATCTAACGTCTTTGTCATTCCTCTACAAAAGGGGAAAAAATGTATATTTTCATTCACCCAGAAAAATTAAATAACTGGTTAACGTAAGCCGAAATAAAGAACTTGTCATAATTTAAAATTTTCTACTTGAATGACGTCTCTTCATTTCAAATTTTATGAAATCCAATTTTTTATTGAGTAATTTTTTCTCGTTTAAAAGGAATATTCAACTAAATTATCGATTCTAAAGGGGCGGTTTTGAGCAGGTCAATGGGACAGTTTTGCATTTCGGAATAATTATTGATGATCTGATATATTATGTTATGTAAAGAGTAACTTAAAAATAAAATTTTAGGTTTAAACCTTATTTCAAATTGGTATTCGACGTAGTGATATAAACCAGAATTCTTCCCTAGTCCAGAGTTTCGTAATTCTGAGGTTAACTATAAACCTTTCCTTTACTTACCCATGGTTATGTCTTGATTTTTTTTCCTTAGAAAGAATTAGAAATAAGCCTCATTTTCCATGTGTTGAATGTCCTTCCTTTCTAGCACTTCATTGATTTCCTCTCTTATTCGGTGATGTATGCTATATTTTCAGAAAAATTAGCTCTCCTCCGAGAGTATTTTGGAACACATGGAAAATTAAGAATAGCAAAGTGATTACGTTGACAAACATTAATTATAGACATTCTCATGGATCTCAGAGCAATTCCTTAGTTTTATCCCGGCATACACTATACACCACCTTTACTGTATTTATATTCAAAGAATAATTACAGAATATTAGCTCAATACTCCTTTGTTATTGATTGTATTGATAATTTGCATAAAATCTTATTGAATATCCATTTTAATAAAGAGAAGTTCGAGTTTGCTTCTACCCAGTACATTCTGTAATCGTTCTCTCTCTCTCTCTCTGCACATACATACGTTATATATCATATTAGTGCATCTTGATTTAATTCTTGCAAGTATTGGCATAACTGCAATTCTTACACTGCAGTTTTCTGCTCCATACACCCAAGTCCCCCCTTTAATATCATCATCATCTGTAATAAGTATCTAAATGCATACATGAAAGCTCAATCAAGGAATCAAGAAGAATATAATTCATGGCTGCAATTCTAATTTTTACTGCACACTGGCTGACCCGTGATTTTTAAAGTACAGAGCTCATAACTGAACGCTATTTACAATTGCGAACTGCAAATGTTATTGATGAATAAAATAATCGCATTTTAACTTGACAGTTAACTTCCCAGTTAAACGGAATGCCTCACCAAATGTAAATAAACCGTGAATAATTTTGTTTTCTCTGAAATCCGTCATATTGTACCTTTGCAAACTCGGTGTATTTCGTTTCAAACAAAATGAATATACCCATGGGATCATGTAGTAAGTTGAAAGATAAAAGGTTAAATTCTTTACTGAGTTTTCTTTTAATGAATAAATATGCATGTTTAAGCTAAACACATACAAAATATCAAACCAGGCAGATAGACTACAGGGACTGGAAGAATCTTATGGAGCAGTAGCTTTCCCTGAATTTTAATTTCATTGACTTGCTTATGTGTGATTGCGCAGGAAAAATAGAAACTTAGCTCTTCCCATAATATCAACTACATTAACTGTAATACATCAACAGGTTTAGTAAATTACCTTAGTAAATGTGACGAGATTTCCATAATCTTGATTATTAAATTTAAGGTGGATAAATAAAAAACAAGCCTGATTAAATTTAGAAATCTAAGAAAGAAGAAACTCAAATTATGACATAAGAAAATCAAATTATGGTATAATTTATTCGAGAAAATTTGGTTAAATTGTGATCAACGGATATTAAGAACTTGTCATTACATAGCACAGATACTACAATACAATGTCTAGGCCCTGAATTTATCCTAATGTGATTTTTTAAAATTTGTATTATTGTTTGTATTGAATTAAGATATGCAAGGAAAACATTTTAATTCAAATGCATTTTCCATCTGCAGTATCAAATTATTGACAATACTCCTACTAAAATTGGCAGTAAAATTTAAAAAATCAAAACTTTGCGTGAGAGAATATGGAATTCAGTTAGAAATTCCCTGACTGTCCATATTCTGGAAAAAAATTAAGTTTTTCTTGACTTTAACATCTAATTTCATTTCTTCCAGCTGTACTTGGCTTACCAGGTGAAATCTACTAAAATCATAGTGAACAAAAAATAAGAAAATTACATAAGCATACTATTGGTACTGTTAATAAGAAACTCAAGAAATAAAACTAAGATTTTATTTTTACAATTATGTATATTTAGAAGATTTAGATAATCGACATCTTTATTACTTTACCATGATGGTTTATAATGCAATGATTAACAACTTCGTCATTTTACTCCCAGTCAAATTTTGTTCTTTGCATGTGCATGTATGTATACTCCAAGTAGGTGACAATGGAGGTGATATTAAGAATATTTCAATTCATATTTTCTATTATTTTACAAGTATAAGTCATCCTAAATGTCACTGTGGATCATAGGTTACCACCCCTTTAAATAATATTGATTTGTTCTTGTTTTGTAGGGAAGAGAAAAAACTCACAAAGCTTTCTATTGAGTCTACTAGGTTCAAAAAGTAGAGTTTAACAAAATTGAAGCCAATAGTCATAGAATAATATAAATGGTAATCACTTTTATGAAACAAAAGGACTTGTCTGAATTTTTTGGTCAAAATATATGTGGGACTTAATAGAGAGAAAGGTGGAAGTGGAAAACTTACAACAAAAGGTGTTATAGGATATATATTTTCAGGTAAAAGGGCAGGCATGACAGCTAATTCCATGAATATTACTTCGAATGGTTGCTATTTTGGCTTAAAATGGTACTTAGTATTTGATTGAATTTTATAGATAATTATAAATTGTATAACTAAAATGTTTTAACTTACTTTTAGGTTACTGCCCAAGTTTTACGGAAAAAGAACAGTATTGTTTGTCAGACAACACCTGATGTTCTGAATGCTGGCAAAACTGTGGATCCTACAGGTATGAATTGAATCTTGCATTTTGTTGTTAATGTCAGAGTTTGTATGAATTTAACTGTATGAACTGTAGAACTGAAGACATCTGCAAATAAAAAGTTTGTGGGATGATATCTTAAAGAACATGTTTAAATATTTTTCATTAATCTTTCTGACTAATAATTTTAATGTCATTAAAATTATTAGAAAGCATCAAGCAAAGTATTTATTTTTTAATGAACGATTTCATTAATCTTTCTGAGGAATATTTTTGAATTTTAAATCATTGTTTTGTCATTTAATCTGATGTAATGGTTTGCAAATATGATTTGTAAAAAATGTCAAAGATTTTTTACAAATCATATCTGCAAAAATATTTGTAAAATCGTATTTGTAAAATATATCAAAGATTGTTTAAAAAACACCTTTTCTGATTTAAATTGAATATTTTTTCAAAAAAATACAAAAGCAGTATGAAGTTAGAAAGGAACTGAAGTCTTAAAGTAAATTCATAAGTGTTTATAAAGTATATGTTATATAATTCAGATATATTAAATATAGTATCTGAACTATCAGTTTGAAGACTAAGTATTTAAAATATAAAAGACTATATACATGTAATCTAGTATTTCTGGAATTATCTTACCACTGCAGGATATAAAGTTTGAGATGCTAAGGAATGATTTTAGTTGAAAGCTCTTTATTCTGATAATTCTTTTTATAGCTTCGCATGATTATGTGAACTTATAAATTGGAATTTATCCGTAAAATATATTCAGAAACTAATGCATATAATTTTTAACGTTTTTCTTTTCTAAAACAAAAATAAAATTATATATAGATAAAAAAATTCATATTTTTTCAGGTATTTTAAACTAATACTTATTAAATTACATAGGCCATTTTAAATTAGTTTAAAAAATTTACTAACTACATAAATTATTGCATAAATAAAACTTTAAGAGTCTTAGAAAGCTTATAAGTCTAAACAAGGTAGAGGCGCAGCTTGTCCTCTCTGGACTTTGCGCCAAAAAACCTAAACAAGGTAGAAAAATAATTTCATGGTTTTGTGCTTGACATAGACTCACTAAATAAGTTTAATAACCCTGTGGCTCATATTTTCAAGAAAATATTTTTTAATTGTACAGTCAGTATCAACAATTTTTGAAATTTATTTTAATTTAAAGTTTTATTTCTGTACTATTTTGTTTATAAAAATCCTAATTTCTAATTCATTCATCTTGGAGGAAAAAAAAATTTTGTTTTAAATCTACTGATTTTTTTTAATCTCATACATTCAATTCATGATTTAAATTAACCAGCTCTAATTTGATTGTAATTTTTATTAATGTCAAACTTCTATTGCTGTTATTAATAATACAAAAGTATAGTACAGTAGTATTTTTCTATATTTTGCAACTGTATTATTTAATATCCTTAACTTAATCTTTTGATAGTATAAAGAATTATTTAAACATTTACAATAGCTAGTAAGTCACTTTTACAGAAGCTTTGATCTAAATTAAATTATAGCATAAATATGTTCTCATCGTTAAGGCAAAGTTTTTAAAACATATTTAATGTATTTTACCACATGAGGGGAATGCATTTGAATTTATTCTCATGTATGTTTTTTTCAGTAAGCTCATGTTATTACAATACTTTAAATGTAGCTATACACTTATTGAAATAAAATTGATGTTCTTATTCATTTAATGTTTATTATAATATAATATTTATACTATTGTAACTAGTAGTGAACTCCCATGGAAATAAGCCATTTTAATAACTAATAGGAACAAAAAAAATTCCATGGTCAGATCTGATAGTGAAGATATTTGTTTATTGAAACTGGAAGTATTGGTATCTGTTATCAAAATCTCTATTTAAATATATATTTCTTTCATTTCAGAATTATATAAATGAAAAAGGCAGTTTTGACATTTTGAATTTAAATAAAGTATTTTATTAATATTTTTCAATGTATCTTTTAAGTTTTTTTTGTTGTTGTTCTAATATGAATGAGTATTTCTTGGTTTCCTTAAATTTCTTTGTTTAAAATAATATTTCTTAGTGTGCTAAACTTTGTAATGCATTTAAAGTCCTTTTATTACATTTATAAAATATTTAACTGAAGTATATTTTTATAGATATGGTAAATTTTATTTAAACAATTATCTAATTTTAAATATGAAATTAACTATTCCTATAATATTGATTTTGATGCTATTTTTTAAGCAAGTCTCTTCTAATTTTCACCTCTTTTACCTGTAGCTCAAGCAAGTCCTGGTGATGTTATCATTTATAAAAAGGGACGTGGTTTCCCCTATTATGGAAAACGTTCTACGAGAGCTTTGTTGAATCATCTTTTCAGGGTAATGAATAAATATACTCTTTTCTTGAAGATTATTATAATCCCTTCACTTTTTTCAATCATATGACCTTTATATTTCATGTTTATACTTCAAGGCTTTATACATGCAATTGAGCATTATATTTATAATATCGTGCCAAATTTATGTTATCATTAGATTTTTAAACTAAAAATAAGAATTTTCTTTTAATTTCTTGAATTGCTTGGAATCTGTTAATCTTGTAATGTACAAGATTATAAAATCATATACTTTTAATATAGTCCTTCTATTTTCTGTATTTTCTTTTAAGCATAGGTATCTTTCAAGCTATTGTTCTGAATTATTGCTATTGTATATTAATATCTATTGTTGTGAATTTTATTTAGTTAAAAGTTACTTAAAATCTGCTCATCTTGTTCAGTAGATAATATCAACATGTATTTTAATACAGTTCTTTCACAATTGTTTTTTTAAATTTTATTATATTGCTTTTATATTAATTTATTTATTCAATGTCCAATTTTCTTTCAGGTGAATGGAACCCAAGTTAGTGTAATTGCTGGAAAAATTGATAAGAAAGCTTTTGATGCTATAGATCAAGTTAAAGCTATTGGATTTTTCATGCAAGGAACTCCAGGTTTAGTGATTAAATTTCTTGCTATTACTGAGTTCAAGAAGCAATTTTTATTAAAAATGAGAGGCTACATAAATGTTTCTGTAATTAAAAAAATAATATAAATGGGGTCATGTGGACATGATTGTATATATTTAAAATCTTGCTTTTTTTCCTAAATGTGTCATTATTGTAGTTTACATGCATTCTAACAATATTTTTTATTAGAAATTAATAATACCTATTTGCTGCTATGAAAAAAAAAACATTGTTAGATGAGACAATTAAAACTGTTCATATTACATTGTTTTTCTATGAACAGTCAAAATTCCCTCTAAATTTTCGAATTTCAGCTTAAAATCAAAGGTTTCATAAATTTCAAACTTAGTCTAGAATAATATATATTGTAATCTCTCCTCTGTCACAGATTAAAAATTTTTGAATTAAAGTTGTGATAGCTTGAAAACTTTTTCATTCTAGTCATACATAATAGTTAAAATTGGGTTTGAGAAGCAAGGGTTAAAATAGGGTTAACCCTTGTGTAGGGTTGTTAAAATCAGGTTTTCAAATAGTTGCTTTTCAAAATACTGCAGATTATTAGTTTGGTTTAGGAGATTGAAATCTACATATCTAAGTAGCTTGCAGGTGACTAAGTCACTATGATATTTGGTCCATCTAGCTTGGAAAAAATAATAGAAAATATAGACAAATATCTATGGAGTAATTTTACACCCCCACCACCCCTCCTACACACATATATTACTGTGGCCAATAAATAATGCCCTTAGACAATTTTGACCTAAAACTTTAAAAAAATTTTAGACCCTGGTTTAACTTATATATTTTTTATATTTTTGTGTAGTAACTCATTAATTTCATTAAAAATATTTCTTCTTTTGTCATTTTAACCCTTTGACTATAATTGATACAGCCAGTATTTTCTTTCCAATTTGCTTTCTGTTGCTAAATAATACTTTTTTTTGTGTCACAAAGCACATTTGCCATGAAAGCAGTACAGCAAATTTGCAAGCAAAAATATATATAAATGCATTTATTGTGTATATTATGTTTTATAATTTTCATTCAAATGAAAGATGTTTTATGCTTTATACATAAATACAAATGTTTGGATTTTAGAAAGATTTATTAAAAATTGTCTGACTTTCCTGTAATTTTTTTTTATTTCAAGAGTTTATTCTCATGCTGTAATGAGCTTGTGTGTTATTTTTTTTATATAGATTATCAAGCTTATGTAGAAGTTGCTGCTCGCTTAAGTCCTTCCATTGCATTTTATGTTGTATTTGACAGAACAGTAAGTTTACATGCATTAATATTACTTTTTCTTTCATGTCTACATGATGTTTACATACTTTAAATGACATTTTATAAAAGTTTATATTCTAGTGAACAGTTAATTAAATTAATAAAGTCTTGGATGTCCGACCAAAAAGTTACACGCAATAGGAATCTTCTACCTCCAATAACCCCACTCCCCTCCCTCCCATTTTGATGGACCTGTTGTCAGTACTAATGCACCCAGCCCTAATAAATTCTAACTAGGTCCGTTAAAGACTTAGGCCAAAGAAATGCGACTCCTGTGTAGCTTATTGCTATTGGGTGCACATTAAGTGTCAGAGACTCACTTTTTCCTTGTGCCACATTAATTTAGACCAATCAACTTCAGGGTGACATCTAGAGGGCTTGTAACTTCTACCATCCCTACAAACTACATGGAGGGTCTTTACAGCCTACAGATTTAAACCCTTTCAGGAGCAACAACCTCCACCGTTTTCATGGTGCAAATTTTTTTTTCTCGATTCTTTTTAACCTAAAATATTTACAAAGAGAGTGATCAAAGTCCAGTGTTCACAAGAATTCAGCTTATTTGTAGACTTTCAGTTTGCATTTCTTGAGAAATGGTTGCAACAATTGGATCTGTAATTTGCCTTGAGCAATTTTGTGGTCCTTCATATTTTGAATGGCACTTACACTATTCCATTTTCTTGGAAATAAAGAAAGAATAATAATTTAGTTTATTTTGAGAAATGTGTTTCAGATTTTACATTTATTACATTTCATTCATACTGTAATAATCAAATCATTTTAGGATTCAAGCTGAAATATCTGAAAATAAAAGTGACTAACTTTTAACTTTTACATTTATGCATTAATTTTGTATATCACAAAAATTAGAAAATGATTTATTATCAGCATATCTCTCTTTGTATATATTTTAATTTGGGTAAAAAATTATACTAAAATAGACAAAAAACAAACAGAAGTCAAGCACTCTGGGCATCCACGCACCAACGGCAAGATTCTGTATAAGAGCCGGAACTGAACCATAAAACGACAGAGGTAATCGACAGGTCTTGCCATCAGGGGGCCTAACCATGCCAATTACCTCAAGGGGAACTTTCTGAATAGGATGCAGGTAAGCCCAAAAGACATCCCAAGGCCCCGAGTCCCCCAAAGAAGCAATTAGTCAAGAAGAAAATGAAAAGACAAACACAACTTACTGTATGGGCTCAACGCACCTTACAAGCAAGCACACAAAAATCCTAATGCAATGTAATCGGTGCCTACACACCCCAATTCCGTAAGTGACGTTTATGGGAACCTTTAGGATAGAACTGGCTGCTGTTTTGCCATAACCGTCACTTACGGAATTGGGGTGTTTAGGCACCGATTACATTGCATTAGGATTTTTGTGTGCTTGCTTGTAAGGTGTGTTGAGCCCATACAGTAAGTTGTGTTTGTCTTTTCATTTTCTTCTTGACTAATTGCTTCTTTGGGGGACTCGGGGCCTTGGGATGTCTTTTGGGCTTACCTGCATCCTATTCAGAAAGTTCCCCTTGAGGTAATTGACATGGTTAGGCCCCCTGATGACGAGACCTGTCGATTACCTCTGTCGTTTTATGGTTCAGTTTCAGCTCTTATACAGAATCTTGCCGTTGGTGCGTGGATGCCCAGAGTGCTTGACTTCTGTTTGTTTTTTGTCTATTTTAGTATAATTTTTTTATCTATATCTGTTGGATTATTTATTTGTTTTTTCATTATGGGGATATGAAGCTTCTGCGCTATCCTCTATTGAAAATGTTTTCTTTACAGGATATGTTTTATGTTATAGTGATTTAGCAGTCTATGCTTGAATTTTAATTTTGTTTATTTCTATTGTTTACTTTTTAAATTGTGGTGTTTCTATGTTTGTGAAGAAAACTAATTGTTCTATCAAAATCCTTTGAGAATTTCTTTAAAATTTCGGGGTTTTTTTTTTTTCACAAAGCTAAAAATGAATTTTTAATAATTTTTTTTCTTCCTTACTATCTGTCAGATAATTTTGCATTCAAGACAAATTAGAACTTTCTTTCTATAGATAAATATTTTAAGTCTTAGATTCAGGCATACTAGTAGATTATAACACCTATCTATCTCAACATATTTTAAGTTATACAAAAGTTGGTATTCAGTCTTTTATGTTCAGAGTCCTACGCTTGTTGATTTTGATGATTGTTACTTAATCACTATCATTTACATTGTTAGCTGGAAGTTTTAAAATCACTTTATAGAATAAGCAGTGATTTTGCTTCTGGTAATTTAATCTAGATTAAGTGTTATCCACATTAGTCAGTCCCTAGTCAATAAGGCCTATATGGTGATTGTAAATTCCTGAAGAGATGACTGTACATTGATCAATGTTACACCATTAAACAGCTCCTTGAAATACTTTTGTCAAGCATATTACTTTGTGTTTATCATCTTGAAAACTGTGATTCAAGGATCTTTTGTTTGTTATATAACAGAAACTTCAGTATCTTAACATTTCATACTACATGCCTCTCTGATCAGCAGTGTCAGTTGAGTCTCTCCTCACCCCCAAATCTATATATTTAAGTTGCTAAGCTGACTTTTTGGGCAGTCTGTGAGAGAAAACTACTGCATCAATTTACTTAATTTTAGTCTTAAATGAAAGATTGTAATCTGTAGATTTGTCAAATTTGGTTTTTGTAACCGCAATTTCTATTAATTAGAGGTAATTTACAATTAAAAATTGATTTCTGTGCATGTTCAGTGGCATGTTTAAATCTGGTTTTAGAAACTCACTGTTTCTGTGCATGCTCAGTAACATGTTTATTATGAGGAGTCTCTCTAGATCTCTCTCTACCATTTTTATTTTTATAATAATTATATTTGTGAAATATAGGATTAAACCTGATGGAAATCGTTTATTTTACACTGTTTAATTAGTGATAATTTGCAATTAAAAAATTGCTTTCTGCACATGCTGACATTTTTAAATCTTGCTTTAGATATTCATTAAGCACGAGGCTGCTTAAACACATTAATTTGTTTCTGCGCATTATTATGATTTTCAACATTTGGCAATAATGTGTTGAGTATAATTTGTGTATTACATAGTACATTTATCTACTATCAAGCCGTCATGTTTTGAAAGTACCAATTAGTATTTTTTTACTTTCTTAAACATATGACAGTTCTGAAGATTACCAAATTTTATTTAAAAAAATATTTATGGGCCCTTTTATGGTAAGTATTTACCTTTAGCAGTCATCCAGTGTGATTCTGTGAAGTCCAGTGTTCACAAGAATTCAGCTTATTTGTAGACTTTCAGTTTGCATTTCTTGAGAAATGGTTGCAACAATTGGATCTGTAATTTGCCTTGAGCAATTTTGTGGTCCTTCATATTTTGAATGTCACTTACACTATTCCATTTTCTTGGAAATAAAGAAAGAAGAATAATTTAGTTTATTTTGAGAAATGTGTTTCAGATTTTACATTTATTACATTTCATTCATACTGTAATAATCAAATCATTTTAGGATTCAAGCTGAAATATCTGAAAATAAAAATGACTAACTTTTAACTTTTACATTTATGCATTAATTTTGTATATCACAAAAATTAGAAAATGATTTATTATCGGCATATCTCTCTTTGTATATGTGCATGTATGTGTTTAAATGCTAAATTTTTGAAAATTAAGAAAATGAGTTTCAATAATAAAAGACTGTATAGCATGCATATTTTGAAATCTAATTACAGTATGCAACATTTATTTGGACTTGTGCAATGTTTAAAAATGCACAGATGTATCACTTTAAAATTTTAACTTAGCTTTTGCATCAGACACTTTATGAAACCCATTTAAAATGCTTTCCTTTTTTCACCTAGTACTTTAATACTCATCATAATTTATTCTTTTATATATGATGTATAAATGTACCCTGCTTTATATAATTGTATTAAAAAGGTTTTGAGCAAAATTCTTTTAAAAAAAATTAAATTACATTTATTGTGTCTGTTAAGAATTAAATTTATACATTGTCATTTATTGTCAAGATTATTCCAATTTATGAATCAAAATTTTTTACTCATTTCAACAGTAGTTTAGTCAATAATAGTTGAGATTAAATAACCTTCGAAAATTTATTTTCTGATAAATTTTGTAATAAGAAATATTTAAGAAAAATTTAAGAATTCTTTAAAAGATGTTTTGAAAGTTTTTCTTGTTCGGTTATTTTTTTTCTTTTCTTTACAGGTTGCAATGCATTTAAGATTTACTGCTGTTGGGGAAATTCATCTTTTCAGACCACCAAACAAAATACCTACCACATGTCCCCAAAATGTAAGACATTTTTCTTCACGCATTATATTTTACTCTTCATTAGTATGTGTGTACATTGTAAGCTTAAGGAAAAATTATATTCTTTAATGTTAATAGATATACCCACACTAAAATGTCTGTAGTGTAAAATATGTATTCATTCTGTTTCACTGTGACAATAATCCTCTCTGCTTAGGTATGTCTAGATATCTGACAACATTCTGCAGTAAGATGTGGAGGGGTGGGGGACTAATATAGCCTGTAGTTGGATCAGTAGTAGAACCATGATTTTGATATCAAGGGCAGGGGGAAGGTTGAACTTCAAATACACAATAGCTACAACAAATGGTATAATTTTTTAATGCTTTACCATATAGAAATTGAATGGAGACTATTTTGGGGTTTCAACCTCTGCTCACTGTACCTCCAAGAGTTGGACCCTGTCTGTTTTATGAGTACACCATATGGTTGATGCAGCTTGTCCCCCACTGGACCTTGTGCCATAAAATTTCATTAAACCAACCAACCAACCAAGAGTTCGACTGATTGTTGTATAATGTGATAATTCTTCTATAGCCCTCATTGATCAGGCACTGTTATATGAAAAGGATATTTTTCATGCACATAAGTGGTCCCCAATATTTTCTTCATATTTTAATATCTTAATAAATCATTCAGATAGTAAATATTGACTTAAGAATTCAATAGGTACATATATTTTTTATGTGTAATCATGTAACCTTTGCAAAGGACACCAAAATGTAAATTGTATGAAAGTACAATATTTTGTTTTAATGTAACTTATTGTAATTGCTCTTGTTCCCTTTTAACCATAAAACACAATGATCTTATGCCCTTGCCTGTCACTTGGTATAAGAAGTTCCTTAGTCAGTTTTTTCCGAGATGACTTTGCTTATGTCTCTTTTAAAAAAATATTATTTTCAATGTAAGAAGTACCCAAGTCTGTCCGATGCTTTAAAAATGTTTTCTAAACCATTGTACAGACTTGGTAAAATATTATTTTCAATGTACTTCTTACATTGAAAATAATATTTTTTTTTTTAGACATAAGCAAACTTAGGCACTTCTTATACCAAGCCACAGAAATTAGAATATTTTGTTTTATTGTAATTTCTCTTGTTCCCCTTTAACCATAAAACACAATGAGCTTATGCCCTTGCTTTCTAAAATGTCTGGATATAAATTGTTAGAAAGAACGCTGTGGGGGTTTTAAGCTCTGATGAAGATGTATTTTACCCTTTTAAAAATATCTGTACCAAAAGTCCAAATCTGGATTTTCTGTAGTGATTATATAACTATTATACTGAGAACCTTATAAGGTTACAAGGCAATGCTAAGTAATATTTCTCTTTAAATGTTTGTTATAGTTCAGTTTTGAAAAGGACCTCAAATATTAACTAATAGGCTATTTTGGTGTTGAAATAGTATTAACATTTACATTGTTTTCATAATGCTTTATTATTTTATGGCCTTAAAAAAAGCAGATGAAAAAATTGCAATTTGGGAGAGGTTCTGAAAAAGTTTAACATTTTGAATAAATTTAATAATTATCTGACAGAATATTTTAAATTACCATAATAATCTCTTGTCTCATTCTTATGTCTATAACTTTGAAACCCTTGTGTTTAATATTTTGATGCTTGAAAGAAAAAACAACAAAACTCTCATGAAATAATACATTTCTCTTTAACTTGCATACAAAGTCTGTACTGCTGACTAACATATAAATGATAATCAAGGACTAGTTACTTGTTGATTTATAAAATACAGTCCACTTACATGCATTACAAATTGAATTAGTTTCTGTATGTATAAAATAAGGAAGCCTTTTAAATAGACTATAGGAAAGGATGTGAATGTATATTTGAAATAAAAAGACAAGTTTTTTTTATAAAATTACACTAACCCTTTTTTTTTTATTGCAAACGCAGAAGACACTTAACTACAAAAGTGGTTATTCGTCTGTAACATACCACACAGCACAAAAGCACTCGAACATAGAAATCATTGAATGTCTAACATAAGGAATCTTGCCTCCTAGTATCAGTCCCAAATTGATGACTGCTGCAGAGCAACGCATGTTAGGCGATCAGAGTCCGTGATTGAGTTTGTATTGCAAATTAGGCAAAAAGGGTTGCATGTTGTCTCAAATCTATGCAAGTGAACAGCAAGGCAGTCAAGTCCCATGGACAGTTGGAAAGTAGCAACTGCCTTCATTTTTGGCTAGTTTGGTAGTGATTGGATGGGATTTCTCCATTGACTAAGTTTTGCTCAGTCATGCATTCTTTCAAGGAAATCTTTGGTGATCATATGATGCACAATTTTGTTCAGTCCTTTTAGTCTGTGTCAGACTGCCAGCATTCCACTGCAGCAATCATAAATGGTCCCATTCTGGGAAGTCCCTCTTCTTCTGCATCATTATTGGCAGTAAACTGCCAGTGTGGTAGGCTGCGAAGTTTGATAGTCTACTTAGCCGTCTGAAGACGTTACCAGGGTACACCACGAGGAGGTGAGACTATCCATTGTACCCCGTTATCCATTACTCCAATATACATTAATCCTTGGGTTATGTATTTGTTCAAATATCTTGTTCATGTACAGTCTTTAATTAGTTCCTCACAACTGATAAATCAAACTTTCTCTAAAATTGTGTAGTTATGCTTCAACATGGAACCTTTATGTTTTCAGATTCAAAACCAATAAATAAAGCAGAGAAACATAAAAACAGGAGTAATAATTCACTGATCCTGTTGTATACTATTGACTTGCTAGTTTAACTATGCTGATTTTTGTTTTTTTTGTTCCAATAAATAAATCCTGAGTATATATAGTTCACTCATTTGTCTAACGCACACAAAAAAAAAAAGTTTGTTTTTGAAAAAGATTTTCAGGTGTCTTACTGCAGATAGATATCCCTATATATATATATTTTCATAAGAAAAATATAAGATGTCTGTGATTTTGTTTAACATGAATTGGTTACTTGTAGATGTACCTATTTAAGAAGTTTCGAAATCTCCTGATGTCTGATATTTTCTTTTTCAAATACTTGAAGAATTACTCATGTTTTTGTTAATCAGTCTATATCTGATTTGTTTATATTAATATGTATAAAGTATTAAAATTAATTGTATTTAGAGAAAGAAAATATCTTAGAAAATAGCAATTAATCTTATTTTAACATTTTTATTTTATAGCCTGCTTCTGCAATAGATATTGAGGGATTTTTACGAGCTGGCAGAGGTGCTGTTCTGTCTAAGATAACTGAACAAAATATGTATGATCCTTCTGTAAGTATTGAATATTATTTTGATATTATATTGAATATTATTTTGATATTTCTCACTGTAAATTTTAATAGTTTATAACTCGACTTGCTGTAACTATAACTGGCATTGTTCAAGCTTCTTTATACAGAGGACATCAGGACATGTAGGAATGTGGAAATTAAACAAAGGCTTATTTGAATTAGTTCGTAGTGATTTATAATTTACAAGCTATATCAGGATAAACCTTAAATAAACCTGGAATTTTTGCTTCATTGTATGCTTAGAAAACTTTAATTAAATATTCTTTTTCTTTAATTAGTCATGCTAAAATTACTCTAAATTAGTTTAAAGTATAATATGTAGTATCTCACCAAATATATTATAAGTTGAAGTAATTGACAAGGGGCAATGTTAATAAAACATAACAATCTACTTTTTATGTAAGTTGCATTGGCAACAAAAAGAGCAATCTTGGCAGAGACGGAATGAAAGTGAGCAGCGAATAAAAATAATTGATGTTCTAACCTTCTTATTGTGGATTATTATTATTTAACACACTCCCCAAACACCTCAAATATGATTTTTAAATACTCAACAAGTCTCTTGACATCATATAGCCTCCATGTATTAAAATATGTAACATAGCCTTTTAGCTGAATAGGCAAGGATACAAATTTATAATTGAAAAAAAAAAGGTAGAATTTTCTCTTATTATTATACAAACTCTTGTGTTAAGCTTTTAAGGGCATGTGTGAATAACATCTAAACCTTTCAAAATTACTCTGTATAAAGATCACCTAGTGAATTCAGTTTTACAGATGTTTCAAAAACTGAAAGAAGTGTTGCTATCTTCTATGTAGAGCTAAGTATGAGTAATGAGAGACAATGGTAGAGGATTTCAGAATTACTAAGTATTGCAGTATAAAACATATTTATATATCCCCTTTGAAAAAGAGTTATTGATCTGTTAATTTTTGATAGTTTTTAGATTGGGATTTTTGTCATGCACAAAAATTCCATCTCTAATTTGGTTCTATTAAAATTCTTTGTAATAGTTTGTCTTAATTTGTGTGTATAATTACTTCAAATGTATTTTAGATAATTGACCCCTCAAAGATCCTAGTACTAGCAATTGGAGATGGATCAACACCCATGGGAGGATTTTTCTATCGTTTAGTCACCAGGGTTGTCAGAACCAACTTCAACAACACCCTGTTTGATAGGTTGAATATTGTTTGGATAGAACCTGAAATGTTCCCTACTATTCATTTGGTGAGTTCAGTTTTTAGATCTAATCCCAATATTGTTCTTTTTACTGAATGGAGATTTGGTGTATTCTATTGTAAAATAGTATAGAAATAATGTTTCTTGTCAGATTACATTTTCTAAATTAATTTATGTGGAAAATATGTCTTTAAAACTACTTCCATTATGTCGTTTAACATTTTTTAGGGATGGATGTATGCATATAAAAGAATTATAGGGTAGTTCCTGACACCTATATAGATTTTACAGTATGTTCTCAAAATGTTACATAGCATCATTTGTCAGTGTTTTCTGTTTCAACAGCGCTTGTCACTATGAAGTTAGAATTCATGTCCGATAATAAATCCAGTAGCTGTAATTAGCTACTTTGAACATAGTCACCTGAATGCAAGAACTAGGTAACTCCAAAAAAAATATTTTTAAGATATCTGGCTATTTATAGCTAAATTACATAAGAATTGAATGCAGTAACTAGACAACTCACTTTGCTGCTAACCTAATGCCATCTGTTGGCTAGTGTGATAATTAGGCAAACAGAACGACGAGTATTTTCTGACTGGAAGAAGTAGACATTTGAGATCTTCAAGAACTTGAAGAATCGAGTTACCTAGTTCTTGCAATCAGGTGACGATATGACAGTAAATGCCTGACTATACATTGTACATCATTGTAACTCATTCCCTAGATATTTTGAGCTAAACACATTGCTTTATAAGCAGCTGTGTTCTCATGCACTTGTTCACTTTCTGTGTTAATACATTAAAGATCTACTTCAACATGGTAAAGAATGGAGTTTTTAAAAATACTATAATGCATATACAGCATTAAAAAATAATCTGCTAACAAAAACATCGTCAATTGGTTTATTCCTATATATGAAAAACAAGACTAGACCACCAAGCTGTCATCTCTTATTACCACTATAAACTCAAAGACATCCATTAATAGTTATTATATTTGTTCCTTAAGAATCAGCTGACAATAACAGGTGTAATTATTAACCAATGACACAATGCATTGCTGCTGCTTAACCATGAAAACCAAAAACTATTACCTCCTAGTGAGTAGTTCTAGGTTTGGTTTTCTATGTTTGATGTTCAGATCACTGCCTTTGCCAACTGGGCCATCGCTGCCCTTGATAAAGAAGATATGAAGTCTACAATTCATATCTTCAGGATAAAGAAGACATGAAGTCTACAATTAACCTACTGTTAATAATGCAATAAATAATGAAAGCAATCAAATTATATTAGTATTTTTTCACTAACATCATGAAGTAAAGTCTTATGTCATATAATTCCACCTTGTCTTCTTTAGAAAATATAGATAAGAATACTTTAAGACTTTAAAAACATGCAGTAGTATAAGAGATTTTGAAATATTTTTAAAATGCCATAAGAGTATGTTAGATCTTTTAATATAAACTACTTTTTCTGTTATTAATTTTCTTTCTAAATTGTAGGTTATGGATGAACTTGAAAGCACTTTGGGAATTCCAAAAAGGTTGCCTGCTCTGGGTGCACTGAACGTCACAACTGTAAGATTTAGATTTTGAAATCATAAATGCACACTACAGTTATATTTTATACAGGTTAACTGTTTATATGCATGTGATAGGTTTTTATATACTTCAGTAAATTTCCATTATTTATCTATCATCTTTATTTAAGAAATAAAATTTTATGTTGGAAAAAACATGTTTTTTTTTTACAGATCTATCATTAAATTTTTAAAACAAGATGAAAGTTGGTAGTGTTAAATTATAAAATTAGTTCAGATGGAGAATGCAGATTTTGTGTAGTTCATGGTCTGAGTTCATGACATTGATGTTTATCAGGTGATAAAAATGTTTCTTATTGATTGGTAGTAAATTTGATTTAAGTTGCTCTATAACTGTGATTAGAAGCATGCTCATCCCAGTGTTTTGCCTTATTGAGTTATACATTGTTTATTCTGCAAATCATCTTATATGAGAAAACTCAACACATGAGGAATTCAACAAAAACTAAGTGGTTTTTCAAAACTTCAAAAAGGTTGTACTAATTCATTTAAAAGAATGAAAAGTTCACTTTTTGCAAAGTCTGATAATGCAGAATAAGTATTTTACATGCCACTTATTGTGAAATTTCCTGCCATATAAAAACCTTTGAAATTGTTAAACAATCTGAAATGAAAAGAATCTTGGAACTTCATGCCTTCTTGAAGAAGGATTCTAAGTCAGGTATCATATCTGAATTATTCTTAATTTATTTTTAAATAAATCTTATTAATTATGAAAGTACACTACTCAACATGATTACCAAAATAATTGAAGCTAAGATTACAATTGGAAAAGATAAAATTGCTTTTGTCACTGATCTGTAAACAGCGTACTTTTATAATTTATTCATAATTATTCAATTAAAATTATTTTACTTATCTTTTACAAGAAATCAGTGCTTATGAATTTTATTTCATCTGTTATAGTCAAAATTATGATTTAATATTTTTCCATAATTTATGAAAAATATTGGCTTATGCCAACATTGTTTTATACATTGACTTGTCTCAAGTTGGTCAGCTTGTAAATACAGTTTAATTGCAACATGTTAAAACTATGTTTTAGGAATAGGAGCAATTATTTTTATAAAATTTTAAATACAGTTGTTGATAACATTAAATTAAGTAAATGAACTAAGGAACTTTACTGTTTAATGAATTTAAAAAAATTATTACTGCTATAAACTCAGTAATAGAAATTATTTAATAATTGCTGCTGTGATTTCTTGCATATAACCAACAAATCATCTCTATTTTAAAATAATTTTGAATGCCATCTTTATGAATCTTGTTTTATATCTGACAGAGGTGAAGTAAAATGTTTAACTCGAAGAAATAAAATTTATATTAGGGTATGTAACACAAGATCAACCTTCAACAAAATGCTTAGACTATAAACGACAGTGTATGTAATGCAGTTAATTAAAGAGCATGAATAGTATGTAATGTTTATACTTGAGTAACATTGACATGTATATAAGGTAGTTACCATGAGTGGATTTATGTGTATTTATTTCAAAAGTTATTTTTTTATTTTGTTTTAAAAAATGGCACTAACAGCAGGCATTAACTAAAGTAATAAGTATTAAAAAAAAAAGAAAGGAATTTTT